>VWPU01007050.1:0-30931 GCA_013398955.1 Callaeas wilsoni
CCCCAAAGACCCCCAGAGCCAGGAGCTGAGCGTGCCAGGGAGCTGACGCCGCTCCAGCCGGGAAGGAGCAGGTGACACGGTGACACGGTGACAGGAGGGAGCTGTCCCCTGCCACCAGCCCACGCCAGGGCTCCGTGCCTGCAGAGGGAGAGGGTGAGGGGAGCAGTGGCCCCCCCAAAACCCCGGAGTTAATGGGAACCATTCCCACTCCATGGCCATTCCTGGGGTGCCTGGAGAACAAATCCCCCGAGCGAAGCAGGATGGGGACAGGGACCCCAAGCCTGCTGTCCCCACCAGCCCTGCCCAGGGCCGTGGAGCTCTGGGGGAGCCTCCCCATAGGCAAACATCATCCCAAACAGCTCCCGGGCTGGCCGGGGGCCACCGGGATCCAACCGCTGCCTCCTCCCACGCCCCGATCCCGATTCCAGCTCCGGCACAACCCTCGCTGCCCCCATCGCTCGGGGATGGAGGGGTCCCCCCGCCGGGAGGGTGGTGGGATGGGGCGGGGGGGTGGAGGCAGCCAAACCCCCTCCACGGGCCATAAAACCCCTTCATCCAAAGGTTTTCCCTGTTCCCAGAATCCAGGCAGCTCCCAAGGACGGGGCTCGCGTGGCCCCCGGCCAAACACGCCCGGCACGTTGGCCTCCCTCCCGTGTTTTTCCAACCCTTTCTTCACCTCTCCCTCTCCTCCCGAGCCACATCCCTCTCAAATCCTTTTCTCCCTGGGAATTGCAGTGCTCAGCACCCGTGGGAGCGGACTCGGGGTCACCCTGTCACCCACGGTCCCTGCGAGGGACAATCCGCCCTTGGAGGAGCAAGGGCGAGCTGCCGAATCCAAATTTTCAGGAGGAGCACGGGGTGGGGAAAAAATGGATCGTAAGGCACAAAAAACCAGGGATCCGCTGCACTCCGGGTCCATCCCGCTCAGCACAGGGGTGCAGGGATTTTAGGGATTAAAAAATAAACGGGATTAAATTTACTGGGAGGGTCTGGCAGGGAGGGGTGGCAGCAGCTCGGCTGCTCCAGAATCTCCACACGGGACCATCCCAGCCCTGGCACTGCCCACGGAGACCTCGGCCTGCTGGACTTGTAAAAATTCCATGGCAAAAGATTCCATGGTAAAAGCCCCGGGAGAGGGCAGGAAAGGCTGCAGGGAAGAGGAGATGGAGGGAAAAACCGCACGGAGAACAGCGAGAAAACCCCCCGGCGCCCGGCCAGGGACCACATCCAAACCATCCCCCTGGGAATCCCAGCGCCTGCGGATCTGCAGCACGATAAACAAACGGGAATAAAGTGGCTTGTGAGCACTCGAAATCCATGTGTGCAGTCACACGTTGAGGCTCCCTCCGGCCCATCCCCGAGGAGCTCCTGGCAGATCCCGCCGCTCCCAGCACGGATCTGCTCCACAATCCCATCCCGGCCCTAATCCCGGCCCCTCCATCCAGCTGGGGCAGCGCTTCCAGCCCTGCGTCCATCAGGGCCGGGTGTCAGGGGCAGCACAGCCCTCCTGGAGAACAAATCCCGGTCCTGGAGAACAAATCCCGCTCCTGGAGAACAAATCCCGGTCCTGGAGAACAAATCCCGCTCCTGGAGAACAAATCCCGGTCCTGGAGAACAAATCCCGCTCCTGGAGAACAAATCCCGGTCCTGGAGAACAAATCCCGCTCCTGGAGAACAAATCCCGGTCCTGGAGAACAAATCCCGCTCCTGGAGAACAAATCCCGGTCCTGGACAAGGAATCTCACTCCCGGAAAAGGAATCCCACTCCTGGACAACGAATCCCTCTCCTGGACAATGAATCCCACTCCTGGACAAGGAATCCAAGTCCTGGATAACAAACCCCACTCCTGGACAACGAATCCCATTCCTGGATAACGAATCCCACTCCTGGACAATGAATCCCACTCCTGGACAATGTAGTCCCACTCCTGGACAATGTAGTCCCACTCCTGGATAACGAATCCCACTCCTGGATAACAATTCCCACTCCTGGACAAGGAATCCAAGTCCTGGATAACAAACCCCACTCCTGGACAACGAATCCCATTCCTGGATAACGAATCCCACTCCTGGACAATGAATCCCACTCCTGGACAATGAATCCCACTCCTGTGCCCATGTCCCCAGCTGCGGTGCCGCTCCGGTGTCGCTGTCACCGGGATGGGAGCAGGGAGCAGAGGGGAGTTGCTGTTGTGCCCTCGCCTGTGCGGCTGTGAAGCCACCCCGGTGGGGACAGTGCCAGTCCAAGTGCCACATCCCCCCCGCCACCTCAGCCCTGTGACAAACTGTCCCCAGCAGCTGCCACCGCAGGGCCAGCCAAAATCAGGGCTGTGGGGCTGAGCCCCGCTTGCCGCTGCTGCCACATCCCAGCTGTCCCCTCTGGCCACGCTCGCGAGTCGCTGCAGCAGCAATGGCCCGTCCAGGGCTGTGCCTGCAGCGATGTCCCCAATGTCACCTCCCCTGGCTGCTCTGGGAGCCATTTCCAAAGCACCTCGAGGCTTTGAGCGGGGTCACCTGGCCACGGGGGCTGTGAACCCCCAGACCCCAAACATCATCCCAGAGCACCCCAGACCCCAAACATCACCCCAGGGTCACCCAGACCCCAAACATCACCCCAGGGTCACCCAGACCCCAAACACCAACCCAGAGCCACCCAGACCCCAAACACCATCCCAGAGCCACCCAGACCCCAAACANCCAGGGTCACCCAGACCCCAAACATCACCCCAGGGTCACCCAGACCCCAAACATCACCCCAGGGTCACCCAGACCCCAAACACCAACCCAGAGCCACCCAGACCCTAAACATCACCACAGGGCCACCCAGACCCCAAACACCAACCCAGGACTGTCCAGACCCCAAACATCACCCCAGGGCCACCCAGACCCCAAACACCAGCCCAGGATTGTCCAGACCCCAAACACCATCCCAGGGCACCCCAGACCCCAAACACCATCCCAGGACTGTCCAGACCCCAAACACCATCCCAGAGCCACCCAGACCCCAAACACCATCCCAGGACTGTCCAGACCCCAAACACCATCCCAGGGCCACCTGCTCCTGCAGGACACACAGGCCACCAGCTCCCCACCATCCCTCTGATTCCCGTGGGAGCCACGCAGGGAGGGAAGGCAGAGGCACAGCCTGAGCTGGATCCTCTGGGAAGCAGCGGAGCCGCGGTTCCGGCCTTGCCAAGCCGGGCAAAGTCCTCGGGAAGGGCGGCCGGCGGCTCCCGTGCACCCGCGGCCCACGTGCGACGTCAGCACCGCCCCACGGGGACATCCCGGCTCGAGGGGCGCGGGGAGGGAGAGCGGGAGAAGCTCCCGGTGGGATGGATGACCGGGAGTGGGGGGAAGGCCGGGGATTTCCAGAGAACAAAGCGGCTGCTGGCAGCCAGCGTGGCCGGCGGCGGCGGGGAGGGCGAGTCCCCCGCTGCCACGCCAGCTGGGGTCGGGGAGAAGCACAAAAAGCACAAAAAGCACAAAAAAAGCACCGGGAGTTTGTGTTTTATCTCCCTGGAAACCCCGGCTCCATCCCAGGCACGGCCCACGGGGGCTGCCGGCCAAAACGCGCTGCTGCTGCTGCCGGAGACTCGGAGCAGGCGCGGCGGCGGCATCCTGACCCCGTGGGGTGACTTTTGGGGAGGGTGACAGCCCTGGACCAGGGGCACAGCAGGTGACAGTCCATGCCCTGGCAGCTCTGATGTCACTCCGTTGTCCCCTTGTGGGGACAGAGCCTCAACCCGTTGTGCGCGGGATCACCAGGCTCTGAGAGCCACCATTCCCACCCGGAGCCACCATTCCCACCCGGAGCCACCATCCCCACCCAGGGCCACCATCCCCACCCAGGGCCACCATTCCAACCAGGAGCCACCATTCCCACCCGGAGCCACCATTCCAACCAGGAGCCACCATCCCCACCCCGAGCCACCATTCCAACCCAAAGCCACCATCCCCACCCAGGGCCACCATTCCAACCAGGAGCCACCATCCCCACCCCGAGCCACCATTCCCAATCCGGGGCCACCATCACCACACCAAGCCACCATCCCCACCCTGAGCCACCATTCCCACTCGGAGCCACCATCCCCACTCCGAGTCACCATTCCAACCCAAAGCCACCATCTCTACCTGGAGCCACCAACCCCACCCAGAACCACCATCCCCATCCAGAGCCACCATCCCCACCCAGGGCCACCCCCCCCACCCCGCGCCTCCATTCCCACCCAGAGCCACCATTCCCATCCGGAGTCACCATCCCCACCCGGAGCCATCGCTCCCAATGCGACCTCGGAGTCACCACCTGGACTCACCCCTGAAGGGTTTAAACTCTCCCTAAGCTCTTTAAGAAGCCACTTCCAGCTCCCGGGAATCCCTGTCCCGAGCAATCCCTGGCATCAAAGGAGCCCGGCCCCAACCCCTCCCCGGCCAGGTCAGGTCAGGGGATTACGGCAGCGGCGCTGGGAAAATCCTGCTGGGACAAATCCCCAGCACCTGCCTGAGCCATCGCACGGGATAATCGCACCCAGGTGCTGATGGTGCCATGCCCGGCGTGCTGCTCCTGCCAGCCCTGCCTGTCCCCACCCTCGGGGCACCGGCTGCTCGCGGTGGCACTGGCCGCAGACAATGGCCCACGAGTGCCATAGCCGGGCTCTGTGTGCCACAGCCACTCTCTGTGTGCCACGGCCGGGCTCCTGGTGCCGTGGCCGGGCTCTGTGTGCCACAGCCGGGCTCCGTGTGACAACGCCGCACGCACACACTCACCGATGCCACCGCGCGTCCCCTCCGCCTGCTACGCCACTCGCCAAGCCGGTGGCTCTCCCGCAGCCGGCCGGGCTGGATGATTTCCCTTCCGAGCCCATGGAGACCGTCATTGGTATCAATCATTAACAGCCGCGGCAGCTGCCGCCAGCTTAACCCCCTCGGCTCCGGGCGGAGCGCCGGGAGCCACCCCGTGCTCCCGCTGGAAGCGCCTTTAATGGCACCGTGACACGGCAAAGTCACCGCAGGACAAGTGGCCGGGCAGGAAAAAGGGTTCCAAGGGGCTCCACACCCCGCGGACCCCCGGCCGTTCCTGCAGTGTCCTGTCTGCCTGTCCCCTCACCCCCGTCCCTGGGACCCGAGCGCTGGGAGCAGCCCCGCGCGTCCCCGAGCAGCCCAAAATGCCGCATCCCGGCGGGAGCTGCTGAAATCCCCGCTCTCCCCAGGCTCGGGTTCACCCCGAGGGGCTGAGCCCCGCCGGGAGCGGGGCAGAGGCGCGGGGGCTGCTCCCTCCACCGCAGCGCAGGATCGCAGCTCGGGGCTCTCGGAGCTCCCTTTCCAAGGAACATCAATGGCTGTAACTTTACCCCAGCGTGTTTACAGCCCAGCTGCGCCTCTTGGCTCCCTCAGCCGTGCCGAGGGCCAGCTCGGCTCCCGCTCAGCCGCCACACGGTGCTGTCACAGTGTCGCCCGCCCCCCCTCGCCGAAAGCCGGGGGTCCCCTGCACGCTGCGGTCCCCACGGGACCATCGCGATCAGCACCTGCTTCCCCATGGAGAGGGGGCTGGAGGAGGAGGAGGAGCACGAGGGCTGTCCCTGAGCCTTGGGAAGCGGGTGGACAGATGTCCCTGTCACCTCCCCCCCCGCCGCGCCGTTGGCCGCGTTACCCAACCTGCCGAGGGGTTGAATGATTAACCCCGGGCTGCTCCACCGCCGGCTCCCTGCGCTGTCCCTGCACAGCCCCGCGGCGCGGTGGCACCTGGGGACCCTGTGCTCGTGTCCCCAAGCTTAGGCGACACCAGCTGCCAGGAGCATCCCACGCCAGCTCCCCCCAGCCTGTCCCCACAAACACACAGAGGGTCTCCATCCCTGTCCCTCATCGCTGTCGCGTGTCCCACGGCTCTGGAGGTACTCACAGCACCGGCACCACCGCCCAGCTCCCGCTTCCCGACACGGCCACCTCGGCAATTTCGCCCTTGTCCAGCCCCAGCTGCAGCGCCGGGGGCGTCCGGGCTGGAATGATCACAAATAGCCTTGGACAAACATCTGCACGGCACCACCCCGCGGGGCTGCGGCGAGGGCGGCCGCGGGATGGTTTCAATCACGGTGAAATCCCACCAAACGGCCACAGAACCACGCAAGGGAGCGAGCCAGGAGCAGCAGCCGCTGAGGCCCTGCAGCTGCGGGGCTCGCTTCGGCTCCCCGTGTTCACGATACGCCGTGGAATGGGCACAGCTTTGGGAATTCCCATTCCCCACACCCACTCTGGATATAAAGCCGCAAATTCCTCGCGAACGCCCCGAATTGGGAGCACTCAGGGGGATGAAATGAAGCATCCTCCTGCTCCCAGCGGTGAATCCCGGGGCTCTGCAGATCCAGGCGCTGCTATCCCCGCTCCAGCCCACCGGGAAGGGGCGCAGGGTGAGCCCCAGCCTGGGCTCCATCAGGCTGTGCCACTCCCTGTGCAGCCTCTTGATGGTTTTTGGCTAAAAAACGGATCTCCCTCGGTCAGCTCAGAAAAACAAAGCCACAAACACGGCACCTCCGGGCCGCAAGACGGGCGCAGGCAGCGGCAGCTTCCACATCCTTGCTGCCACCACGGGATCCCGTTTCCCGGCGGCGTTTGGAGGCTCCGGATCAGGAGTTTGGGCAGCGCTGGCTCTGCCCCAGCCTGGGAGCTGCAGCGCTGCCAGGCCTCCAGTGATTCATCCCAACCCCGCGCCCCGACCTCCCGCAGTCAAGCCCCGACACATTCGGCACATTCCTGGCATAGCCGGCACCGCGGAGCCCCACACCTGCCGGAGCGGGAGGCTGGGAAGGTGCCAGCGGCACGATCCGGCCTCCGCGAGGAGATTTATGGATCCCAGGCACGGTCCCAAGGCCGGGGTGGCCCAGGGGATGGAGGGGCAGGAGCGGCTCTGCTCCGGTGACACAGCAAAGTTGTCACCGTGGGCAGCTTGTCACCTCCCCAGGCGTCCCAGTTGCCTTCCTGGTGCGGTGCCACGCGTCCCTTGCGTCGGGCTGGGTGCGAATGGGGAAATTCTCCTTTTTTTAGATGTGATCCCGCACCTTGCGGGGCCTGGGAACAGCCTGTCACCGGCGGTGACACAACCGCGCGCGGGTTGTGCAAGGGCTTTGTACCCGACAGCTCCCAAGGACGGGATAAACGCCGGCTCCGGGCGGCTCCGAGCTGCCCGTGGTGGCTCTCCGGCCCCAAATCCATCCGTGGCACGGGATTTGGGGCCGGAGTGGCCCCGGGAGCGGCCCGGAATTGCAGCGTGGGTGCCAGGAAATGTGTGGAGCGGCCAAAAGCGTTCCCAAGTGCCTGGGGAAAGCCACGGTGGAGCCAAGCCTGGCACCCACGGATGCCACGGCAGCCCCCAGCCCCCCCAAAATGGGCACGTGCCCATCCCACCAATCTCCGTGTACAAAAGAACCAAAGGTCCCCCAAACCAGGTTTGTCCCAGGCGAAAAGATCTAAAAAAACCGCACTCAAGGCTCCCCAGATCCCAGGATCAGGCTCAGGATGCACGGCCTTGGCCGAGCTTTCCTCTGGCTCCAAAGTGGTGCCATCCCTTGGGGCATCCCGGGGGGAATCACAGCCTTTCCTCCGCTGTCCTGGGATGGGACCACCCTGATTTATTGTCACCTCCAGCCCACCACACCCTGGTGTGGCAGCGCCGTGCCTGGGACGGCCGGGAACGACTTCCCGGTGAATCACAGCCCATTCCCAGCTTCCCAACCGCGTCCTCGTTAGCGCCCGAAGCCCGGAGCAGCCCCGGGGGAAAAGCCAGGAATCAGCTGGGGGAAAAACAAGGAGCTGAAACCCCTCCGCCCCCGGCACACACCCAACCAAACCCTGGGAGTCTCCCAGGCGGCGCGGGGACAGGACACACCCCTGTGTCACCAAACAACCCCGGCCGTGTCCCTTGTCCCCCTCCCAGCGCCACCTCCGCAGCGCCACGGGCGGGTTCGGCTCTGCCGAGCGAGCTCTTGCCCTGAATGAAGTTTGGTCGCCGCGCGACGCTTCCAGCTTGGAAATCAGGAGAGTTCCAGGCGGAGCACGCGCCAGCCCGCCGCTTCCCAGAAATCCCATTCGCGCAGGAGCCTGCTGCCAGCTCCCCCTTCCTTCTCCCCCAAGCACCGCGTAAATAAACGCGGCCCCGGCCCTGCCTCCGCCCCGCGGGGAGGAGCAGCCTCGGGATCCGGGGAGGGAAGCTGGAAGGACGGGACGGCTGAGCCGGGCTGGAGCCGGGCCAGTCCCAGCCTGGAGAGAGCCCTCGGCGGTGCCTTTGGCGGCCGTGGAGCAGCCCGGGATGAGCCCCTTGGGACGGCCGCGGGATCCTTCCAAAAATGCCGCAGGATCACCCCTTGGAACGCCCGGTGGACCTCCCAGCCTTGGAATGCCCGCGAGATCCCTCCAAAAATGCCTCAGGATCACCCCTTGGAACGCCCAGTGGACCTCCTGTCCTTAGGATGCCAGCGGGATCCCTCCAAAAATGCCACAGGATCACCCCTTGGAATGCCCAGTGGACCTCCCGTCCTTGGAATGCCCACTGGATCCCTCCGAGGGTGTCCCGGGATCCCTCCGAGGGTGTCCCGGGATCCCTCCGACGGTGTCACAAGATCCCTCTGAGGGTGTCCTAGGGTCCCTCCGAGGGTGTCCCGGGGTCCCTCCGAGGATCCCCACAGGCAGCCGGGACCGAGGAGCTGCACCAGGGAACTGGGACAGACCAAGGAACTGGTTTGCTCTGCCCTGGGAAGAGCCCGAGGCTCGTCCCGCGTTTCCAGAGGGCACAGGTGGGATGAAGCCGTGGGAAGAGCAGCCAGGCGCCGCCGAGGTGGGGGATCACTCCAGCAGGTGCCTGTGGCACCGTGGCTCCTGTTTTCCCTGGGTTCGGGTCAGCGATGCTGTTCCATGTGATTAGAAACAAGTAACCCCCAGCCCGGTCCGATCCAGGAGTCACCGGGAACCGAGGGAATGTGATCCCAAACCTCAGCTCCGTAGGAAAGCAAGGAAAAGCCATCCATGCACTCCACCTGCCCCGGCGCCTTTTCCCCTCTCACCTTTTCCTGTCCCAGCAGGATGGAGCTGGGACCAAGCTCAGCTCCAAACCTGCCCCCCTCCCAGTGCTGGAGAGTTCATTCCCAGCTCCCGGGCATCCCCGTGGGATGGAAACCCACCACAGGCATCCCAAATCCCACAGCAGGCCAGGGACGATCCACCACAGCCATCCCACATCCCACCACAACCATCCCACAGCAAGCCAGGGAAAACCCACCACAGCCATCCCAAATCCCACAGCAGGCCAGGGAAAACCTACCACAGCCATCCCACAGCAGACCAGGGACATCCCACCACAACCATCCCAAATCCCACAGCAAGCCAGGGAAAACTCAGCACACCCACACGGTGCTGCCACACAGGGGCTGGGGCACCTGACACTGGAATTTGGGGAGAAAGGGGCTTTTCCAGGCTCCAGGAGAACGCTGGGAAGCGTGACAGGGCCCGCAGGGAAGGGTCACTTAAAAGAGCCTTTCCTAAAACACCGCTTTAAAGAGAACGAAGCGGGAGGCGCAGGGGGTCTCTCCCGGGCGATTTGAAGCAAAACTTCCAGGAGATTTTACCTGGAATCTCCGAGAGAATCCCAGCCGGCTCCCTCAGGGCTGCCCCCCCAAGCCGGGCAGGATCCCCCCCGCATCCCAGCTGGAAGCGGAGCCCTGTGCGGGCAGCGGCTGCCTCTGCCCCGCTGCCGGCCCTGCCAGCCTTATCCTGCTGCCACACCTTCCCTGGAGCTCCCGCACGGAATTAACCCCTGGCAGAGCGCAGCCGGGCCCTGCCCGTGCCCGCCGTGCCACCTGCCCGTGGCCATGGTGGAAAAGCCTCTCCCCTGGCGACATCCGGGGCTGTGTCCCCTCGCCACGAGCTGCTCCAAACCCGATCTTTGCTTCCACCGGCGCAGCTCAAACCTCTCCAGCACCTCCATCCCTCTCCCTCCGGTCCTTGGAGCCTCCCTCCATCCCCTCAGTCCCGTTTTGAACCCCACCAAGGCCGGGCAGCGAGGACGGAGCACCGGCAGCCGCCTCAGTTACCTGCTCCAGGTGCTGCCGCGGGGAGGACGGAGGCTCAGAGCCAAGGCGGGGAGCCCCGGGCTGGCGGGGAAGGAACGGGAAAAGCCTCGCTGGCCTCCGGGAGCCGCCACGTCCGAGCGCGGCAGGAACAGCCCGGCTGATAAGCGAGGGCTGAAATCTGAACCTGTAGCTTGGCTCCTTCCTATATAAACACCACGCACGCCCCCGGCTGCGCTGCCTCTCACGCCACTCCCGCTGCTCCCGGCCACGCCAGGCGCTGCGACAGCGACAGCCACGGTGCCCGAGCCCCCTGCCACCCGTCCTGCCCCCGCCCCGCGCCGGTGCCAGCTCAAGGTGGAGCGTCTCGCTGCTTTGGGGTGGTGCTTCAGGTGTGTTTGGGCTCCACGCGGCGCTCCGGGCCGCGGGAGGAGGGTTTGTGCTTCGGGAAGGGGACGGGACCCTCCGGTGGGCACCGGGTGGGCAGCGCCTTCCTGGGAAAGTGGGAATAAACCGTGTGGGAGAAGCGAATAACGCGGGGTTTTAGCCCAAAAAAAACCAGGTGGGAGGGGCTCAGCGCGACGCTGGATCAGCTGATGGGGCACCTGTGGCCACGGGAAACTTCCCCTTGCCCAGCGGTGACACCGCGGCCGTGCCAAGGGCAGAGGGTGCCCGGTGCCAGCCTGGGGGGACCCTCGGCTCGCTGGGCACACGGTGGGTGATGGCCAGGACGCGGCCACACTTGCCACCGCGGGACTTCCTTGTGCCACCGCGGGGCTTCCTTGTGCCACCGCGGGGCTTCCTTGTGTGGAAGGACTTCCCGCACTTCCTGCAGCGGGACAAAACCCTCCAGAGGACAAAACCCTGCCCTGTTTTCCCCAATTCTTCAGCCCCAAAACCGGGACGGTCACATACCACGGGCGAGGCTGGGCTGGGAGCTGCTTCACCCCAGCTCCTGCCCGTGGGGCGAGCGAGGCCGGGCGGTGTCAGGGACACGGAGGTCATCCCGGGAATTCTCCACGGGAAAAGGGAATCCCGGGAGCGCTCTGCCAGCGGCTCCGTGGCACGGTGGGCACATCTGTGGGGTGCCATCTCCATCTGTGGCACCTCCGTGCTGGGGAACGGAGTTTTGGGAAGAGGCAGCTCATATTCCCTGTGCTCCCAAGGCTCCGTCCGGCCTGGGATTCTCCAGCTGGGGCGCAGGGAGCCCCACGGAGCTCTGAGCCAGCTCCCCGCCCCGGTTGCACAAGCGGCCCTGGGGCACACGAGCAATCCCAGCCTGTTTACGAGCAGCAGCCACCTGCTGCTTCCCGAGCTCCCAGCGCCCTGCCTGATCCCGGGAGGAAGAGCTGGAGCTCCCGGAGCACCCTCTGCCATCCGTTCCCCGCTGGGCAGGGCCACCAGCTGTCCCCAGAGCCCCCGCGGACACGCGCAGGGCGTGGGGACCCTCCCCAGTACAGGTGGGTCTTGCCCCGAGCTGCGCCCCCAGCGTCTCCCGAAGGGGTTTTGGAAGAGCAAATTTCCCTTTTTGAGTGGGATGGGACGGCCTCGGGTGGGGATTTCCTCCCCAGGGCCACCCCGAGGACTTTGGTCCCCGTGGACAGCGCCCACCGTGCCCCGGGTATGAAAATCCCCCTGTGCAGCTCCGGCAAGGCCTGGCAGCCCCCAAAATCACCTTCCAGCAACCCAAAAATCCCTGGGGATGGAGCAGAGAACCTCCAGTGCGCTCTGGGGCTCCTGCCAGCACAGAGGGAGATTTGGGGTGGGGAATGGAGGAGAAATTGAGAGCTGCCCCTCGGCTGTTTTGAATCCAAAGCCACCAATTTGGCCCCCAAAATGAATTTTTTCTTCAGTTTCTTTCGCTTGAAGAGAAGAAGGGACAGAGCCAAACCCTCCACGCCGTTCCCAGCCCCATCCACGCAAGGAAAGGCGCAGCCCCCACTCGCTCTGTGACCCCACACCGAGCTTTTGGGGGGATCCCCCCACTCCTAAACGGGGGGTTCAGCCCCCTCAACACCTCCCTGCTGCCCACCCCGCCCCAGCAGCGGGACGCGGAGCATCCCCCCCGCCCTGCTCCAGCAACCCGAGCCTGAACCCAAGGTCCTGCTTATCTCAGCTCAGGCATGTCTGGTGATAAGCCCGGGGACGAGATAAGGCCGCGGCGGCCTCGCCGCTATCAGCAACCCTTCCTGCAGCCCCGCGCCCCAAGGCTGAGGGGCTCAGCACCCCCCAAAACACCTCCCCCATCCACCTTTCGCTCTGACGAGTTTTAAAAGATTCATCCCACTCCCGGCTGCTCGTCGTTTCCCGATGAGGCGAAGCGTTGATTCAGTGGAAAGGGGAAAAATTAAATTAAAAACCAAAACAAACAGACAACAAATAAAACACAAAGCAGAGCAAATAATGTGTCAGGGGAACCCTGACAGCACCGGGGGGGGCACGCCCAGCCCGGCCGCATTAGGCGCGCCACAAAAACTGGAATTGCAAATCATCGCTGCTCAGCCGAGCTGAAAGGAGAGCCGCGCCGAGGAAAACAAACCCGCGGGGGCGAGCGGGGGGCACGCGGACCTCACCTGGGGCTGGCGCGCACACCTGAGCCTTCCTCCTCCTCCTCCTCCTCCTCGCTGCCAGCACCGCGGGCTCAGCATCCCCCGCGCATCCCCGGAGAAGAGGAGGGAAACCCGGGGAGCGGCTCCAGGGGTGACCCCAAAAGCTGCGCCAAGCCCTGGTGGCCGCCCCCTTCCCATGGCCGGGATCTCCACGCGGGATCCGCCCGCGCGTGGGCACTCCCGCCCCCGGCGGAGCCAGCCTGGGGGTGACAACTGGAGGATTAGAGGGGAAAAAGGATCAAAAAATCCCACTCGAGTCGCGTTTGCCTCCCGGCTTCCGTGCCAGGCTGTGAGCACCCGGCAGCCGCTGCTCCGCTCGGGCCCGGGCGTGGGACGGGAGCAGAGGGACAGGAAGGGACAGGAGCGGGGACCCGCTCGGTGGCACTGCGGGGACACGGGGCTGCCATGGGGTGGCTTTTGCTCTGGGGCAACGCGGGAGCAGGGCAGGGTGCGTCAGAGAAAAGGGGATGGTGCCAGCGGGGTGGCACTGACACAGCGGGGTGGCACTGACAGTGGGGTGACACCGCCAGCAGGGTGACCGTGCCATAGCGGGGTGACATTGACAGTGGGGTGGCACGGCCAGCGGGGTGGCACTGCCACAGCGGAGTGGCACTGCCACAGTGGTGACTCTGCCACAGCGGGGTGACACTAACACAGCGGGGTGGCACTGCCAGCAGAGTGACACTGTCAAAGAGAGGTGATCCTGTCACAGCAGGGTGGCACTGCCACAGTAGGGCGGCACTGCCAGCGGGGGGACACTAACACAGTGGGGTGACCCTAACACAGCAGAGTGGCACTGCCAGCGGGGTGACCTAGCCAGCAGGGTGACACTGTCATAGAGAGGTGACCCTGCCACAGCAGGGTGGCACTGCCACAGTAGGGCGGCACTGCCAGCAGGGTGACCCTGCCACAGCGGAGTGACCCTGACACAGCGAGGTGGCTCTGCCACAGCAGGGTGGCACTGCCACAGTAGGGCGGCACTGCCACCGGGGTGACACTAACACAGTGGGGTGACCCTAACACAGCAGAGTGGCACTGCCAGCGGGGTGACACCGCCAGCGGGGTGCCACTGCCAGCGGGGTGGCACTGCCACCGAGGTGACCCTGCCACAGCAGAGTGACCCTGGCACAGGGAGGGGGCTCTGCGACAGGGAGGTGGCACTGCCACCGGGGGTATCCTGCCACAGTGAGGTGGCTCTGCCACAGTGAGGGGGCACTGCCACAGTGAGGCGCCCCCGCCACAGCGGGGTGGCACGGCCAGCAGGGTGACGCTGACACAGCGGGGTGACCCTAACACAGCAGAGTGGCACTGTCAGCGGGGTGACACCGCCAGCGGGGTGACACTGCCAGCAGGGTGGCACCGCCACAGCAGGGTGGCACTGCCACAGTGGGGTGACCCTGCCAGCAGGATGACACTGTCATAGCGAGGTGACCCTGCCACAGCGGGGTGGCACTGCCAGCAGGGTGACCCTGACACAGCGGGGTGACCCTGACACAGTGAGGTGGCACTGCCACAGTGAGGTGGCACTGCCACAGTGAGGTGACCCTGCCACAGCGGGGTGGCACTGCCACCGAGGTGACCCTGCCACAGCGGGGACAAGCGCGGGGCTGGCAGAGGAAATCCCCAAGGCGCCCCGGGGGCAGCGGGGCGGGTGCCAGCGCCCAGAGCAGCCGGGGCGCGCTGCCAGGCTGGCACGGGCACCGCGGGGACCCGCCGCCGCCCAGTGTCCCCTCTCTCCGGACATCCCAAAATCTCTCCGGGGAACGTGCCAGGAGCCAGCGCAGCCCCCGTGGCACCCACCCGGCCACCCCCGCACCCACGCAGCACCCGCGGGGAGCGGCCCGGGGCAGGAGAAGCGCTTTGAAGCGCGGGCCTGCCGCAGGATTGCTGCCTCATTAGAGAGCAATTACCGGCTAATTACGTGATGGCAACACCCAAAGCCGATCGGGAAATGGGGCTGCTGGGTGCCGGCGGCTGCGCGCGTGCACGGGCGCACACATCCCACCCCCAAAAAACCTCGGGAGCTCTCTGGAGCAGGGACGGGACACGCCGGGGGAGGTCACCGGCTCTAATTCCCGCTGCGCTGGCTCCGTGCCTCAGTTTCCCTGGTTGAGATTACGCCTCCTGCTCCCAGCCTGTCCCCTGAGGCATCCAGCGCCCCAAAATCACCCGCGGTGGCTCTGTCTCGGTGGACAGCACCCCAATCCCACAGACCCCATCCCATCGCTCTGCAGCCGGCAGCGGGATGCTCCCATGGGAATGGGAATGGGCTTTGCGCTGCTCTGCTGCCCCTCCTGGGCCAAGGCTTAGTGGCACCTGGAATGGGGTCGCCCTGCCGTGCCAGCCCCGCTTTTCGGCCATCCCATAATCCCAGGAGCCGGCGGCTGCCGAGGGCAGGTGAACTTTAGCCCGATAAATCCCATTCCTGCGGGCTCCCGGTTATCTGCGGTGCGCCTGGCACCAAGGACACTGGGGAAGGGGCCAGCCCGCCAGGAGAGGTCCCTCCAAACCCTCCTGGACCTCCAAAGGCCTCCTGGGGATCCCTCCGAGACCTCTTGGACCTCCAAAACCCTCCTGAGGGTCTCTCCAAACCCTTCTGGGGGCTCCTCCAAACCCTCCTGGACCTCCCAACCCTTCCTGGGGATTCCTCCAAACCCTCCTGGCCCTCCAAACCCTTCCGGGGGTTCCTCCCAAACCTCCTCGACCTCCAAAACCCTCCTGAGGGTCTCTCTAAACCCTTCTGGGGGTTCCTTCAAACCGTCTTGGACCTCCAAAACCCTCCTGGGGATCCCTCCAAACCCTCCTGGACCTCCAAACCCTTCCTGGGGATTCCTCCAAACCCTCTTGGACCTCCACAACCCTCCTGAGGTCCCTCCAAGCCCTCTTTGACCTCCAAAACCCTCCTGGGAGTCCATCCAAGCCCTCTTGGACCTCCAAACCTTTCCTGGGGATCCCTCCAAATCCTTCTGGGGGTCTCTCCAAACCTTTCCTGGGGATCCCTCCAAACCATTCTGGGGGTTCCTTCAAACCCTCTTGGACCTCCAAAACCCTTCTGGGGGTTCCTTCAAACCGTCTTGGACCTCCAAAACCCTTCTGGGGGTCTCTCCAAACCTTCCTGGACCTCCAAACCCCTCCTGGGGGTTGCTCCAAACCCTCCCGGACCTCCAAAACGCAGGGCCGAGGTCACAGCAACGACATCTCGCGGGGGGCCGGGGACAGGACGCGCCGGTGGCTGGGGAAGGGCCCGGTACCCCCGGGAGGAAGGAGATGGGGAACGAGAGCTCTTCCCTCCCCTCCGGGAGCTCATCACCGGGGCCCTGGGGCCCCGCAGCTCGCGCGGAGCTCCCGAATTCCCTCATCTCCTTGACAGGCGGGAGCGCAGCCGGAGCCGCGGGCGGCCCCGGGAAAGGTCACTGCGTTTGCACATCCGCAAAGCAGGCGTTTGGGAACAACAGCGAGAAAGGGGGAGGGAGGTAAATAATCCCCTTTTCGCATGGGAAAAAGGGAGAGCAGCGCGCTGGAGCAGCCAGGGAAAACCAGAGCACCCTGTCCCAGCCCGGCGTCCCCGAATCCCCCGGGTTTGGCACCGGGAATGGGCTCGGGAATCACCGGAGAGAGGCGGGTTTGTGTCTCCCGGTTCGCCGGAGCTTTCCGGGCCCTGAGGCTGCGATCGCCTTTTCAGATTCTGCGGAAGAAAAAAAGGCTGGAAAATCACTTCCAGTCCATCAAGCAGATGGCTCGGGGTGGGAATTCGCGGGAATTTGGGGGTCCTGCTGCCCCCTCCCCCCTCCCGAGCATCTCCCTGCAAAGCGGGAGCCGCTTTGGGGTGCTGCGGGACACGAGGGCAGCGGCGCAGGGGGACACGGGGACAAGGGGTGGTGACGCCAGGGATGAAAAGGGAGAGCGGGATGCGGAGCGGGAGCGGAGCCGCCTCCGGGGGTGCCGAGGCTCCCCGGTTCCAGCCGTGCCCTTCCCGGCGGGGTCCGGCTGCCCCCGGCCTCATCCCGCGGGGTCCGGAGATGCACGGAAGGACACAATCCGGCCGTCCCAAAAGGATTTTCCACGGCTGGAAGCGGATCCCTGCAATCCGCGAGGAGGGGAGGGTTGGGATGAGGCACCGGGAGTGGGGAACGGCGGTGCTGAGCCCACACCGAGCTCCCCCGCCCGCCCCACGGAGCCACCGGAGCCCTCAGAACCCGGTCGGTCCTGGTTGTCCCCAGCCCTGTCCCCATGGATCACCGGCACATCATCCTCCAGCTCAGCTGCAGCTCAGCACCCACCACGAGGGGTCCTGGACCTCCAAACCCTCCTGGGGTCCCCCCAATCCTTCCCGGACCTCCAAAACCCTCCTGGAGACCCCTCTGAACACTCTTGGACCTTCAAAACCCTCCTGGGTGTCCCTCCAAACCCTCCTGGATCTCCAAAACCCTCCTGGGTGTCCCTCCAAGCGCTCCTGGACATCCAAACCCCTCCTGGGGATCTGTTGAAATGGTCCCGGACCTCCAAACCCCTCCTGGGGGTCCCTTCAAACCTTCCCAGACCACCAAACCCCTCCTGGGGGTCCCTCCAAACCTTCCTGGACCTCCAAAACCCTCCTGGGGGTCCCTTCAAACCTTCCTGGACCTTCAAAACTCTCCTGGGTGTCCCTCCAAACCTTCCTGGACCTCCAAAAGTCTCCTGAGAGTCCCTCCAAACCTTCTCGGACCTCCAAACCCCTCCTGGGGGTCCCTCCAACCCCTCCTGGTGCCAGCCCGGGGTGTGGGTGCGAGGCTGCCGGGGGGCAGTGCCACTGGCACGGAGTTTTCCAGCTGCTCCCCCGAGGCCGTGCCAGGGCTCTGCAGTGGGCACAGCCCCTCCCCACCCTCACCTGTCCCCCAGGAGCCCCTCGGGCGTGCAGCAGCCCCGCGCTCCGGGCGCTCCGGGACCGGCCGGGCAGGGCTGGGAGGCGGCCGGGGCTGCCGGACCGGTCCCGGCTGTTCCACCGGGCGCCAGCCGCGCACCGGAGCCCGAGCCACGGCACGGCATCCCCGGGGCACCGGGACAGCGCTGCTCCCTCCGCGCACAGGGATCTCTCCCCCAGCCCAGCCGGTGGCGGAATTCCCACCGTGTCCTAGAGAAATCCAGCGGGCGCATCCCGGTTTTTTCACCTGGATGCGACGTCCAGGCCTCGGTGCCACCGAGCTGCCGGAGCCGCTGCCGGCGTTACGTAAGGAAAGCTCGGAAACGCCGGCTCCGCGCTCCCGGCGGCTGCAGCAGGAGGAGAGGAACAACAACAGCAGGAGCGGCAGGAATATGGGTGCGGGAGCAGCGGGAGGCCGCGGGAGGCAGCGGGAAGCAGCAGGAGGGTGCGGGATGCTCCCTCTGCGCGGTCACGGCCAGGACAAGCCGCAGCCCCCCAATTCCAGCCCCCCAGGATTGGGGACCCGCCGAGGATGGTCCGTGGGATGGCAGAGGGCAGTGGGATGCCCCGCATCAGATCCTGCCTCCCTGCTCAGAGAACAAAGGGATGCTCGGAAAGGCTCCGGCGGCCACGGAATCACCGGCGGGACTTGGGAGCAGCTGCGCGGCCACCGCGGGGCCGGGAGCGGTGCTGGGGTTTTAAGAAATCCCAGAGTCTGCCAGGCTGGAGCGGCCGGGGAGACGGACTGGGGGGACACAGCGCGGGGGGATCACGGCCACGGCCCAGGAATTACGGACACGGCCCGGGAATTGTGGAAACAGCGCGGGGGGATCACGGCCACGGCCCAGGAATTACGGACACGGCCCGGGAATTGTGGAAACAGCGTGGGGGGATCACGGCCACGGCCCATCCCCAACCTCCCGGCCCATCCCCGGCCCGCGGGGTGTTCGGAGCAGGGCGTCTGTCGCCGGGCTGCCAAACGCACACAAAAGGCGTCTCATTATCCCCTAATTAGTGCCTTGCCAGCTCCTGCAATTAACACCCGTGCAGGCGGCTGTTGTTGAGGTAAACAGAGGGTTTGAAGGGCCCTGGAGAGCCGGGAATCCTGGCGGGGTGCGGACCACCCGTGGGCCGAGGCCAGAGGGTCCCACTCGACTCCGGAGCCCCCCAGTTGCTCCGGGAGAGCGGGACGGGGCCGGGCAGGGAACCTTCCACTATCCCAGGCTGCTCCAAACGCCGCGAACCCGGCCTTGGACACTCCCAGGGAAGGGGCAGCCACAGCTCCTCTGGGAAATCCACACCAGGCCCTCCCCGCCCTCACAACACAGGGAACAATTCCTTCCCTAAATCCCGCCTATCCCTGCCCTCTGCCCCTGGGAAGCCATTCCCTGTGTCCTGTCCCTCCATCCCAAATCCCTCTCCAGCTCTCCAGGAGCCCTTTTAGACACCGAAGAGGGCTCTGAGGTTTCCCTGGAGTCTTTCTTGCCTCTTCCAGCTCTCTCAGCCTGGCTCCAAGCAGAGATGCTCCAGCCCTTGGAGCAGCTCCGTGACCTCTGGACTTGCTCCAGCAGCTCCATTTTCTCCCAAAATGAGCCCATGAGTCAGGAGCAGCCAGGGTTGGACTCCGGGCTGCGGGTCCTGCCCCGGAGGAGGCCGAGCCACCCGTCCTCCTGCACAGCCAGGTGTTTATTCCTTGGAAAACATCAAAGGAATGGCCCAGGTCTTAAATGGCCTTTCTCCGGCTGACCCAGAAACGCGGATCAAGAGCTGCCTCATCCCTTAATTGAGAAGTTGGTGACTTTGAATCTTTATTAAAGAGCTTTAGTGAATTCGCAGATTAAGGGCACAACCGGCCACTGCCACCGTCCAGCCTCGTTCCCTGCCACCATCCAACCGGATTCCCTGCATGCCAGCGCCGGAGCCACCTCGCCCCGCAGCCGCTGCTCCGGAGCCTTTTCCCTGCTCCAGCCGGGCTCTGGAGCTCCGGGCAGGCCCGGGAAGGGCTCCCTGTGCTGCTGCCGCTGAGTAAAAACTGGAATCGAACCCAATCCACGCTAGAAAACAGCGCTGCCCGCACGGAACAACCCAATCCCAGGGTATTTTCCAGCTTGGGATGGTGGAAGGAGCAGGCAGGGCTGGAAGGGGGGCTCCACGCGTGCCCACTCCCTCCCTCTGCCTGCAGGTTTCCATCCGCCCGTGCCCCGCGCTCCTCAGCAGCGCCAGGAAAAACAGGGATGTTTTGGAGCATCACCTCCCCACGGGGCAGTGGGAAGGGGCTGCCGGCGGGGCAGGACTTCCCTGTGTGGGCGTGGAGCTGCGAATGCCGGGGAGGAACGAGGCTGGAGAGGAGGCAGCGCGTTCCTCGAGGCGCTATTCCTGCCTGCTGCTGCGGATTATCATGTTTTCCAAGGAAAACAGGAGTGGGGGATGCTACTACCAACGCCTGGGAGAGAGAGCGAGAGGAGCGGCAACGGAGCCGGAGCCGCGCGTCCCCTTCCAGCCAAGCTTTGGGAGAAATCCCCGGCCCAGCTGATTCCCGGGGGCACGGATGGAGCAGAAAACAACCCCCGGCCCTGCCTGGCTGGTTCAGACCTCGGGGGGGGATTAAAAACCCCTCACTGCCCGCCTGGGGTGGGTTTTGTGCCCGAGGCCAGGCCTGGCAGTGGCGTGAGGGGTGCGGGCACCCCGACGCGTGCACGCACACATGGACACACACTCACACACTCACCCGTGTCACGGTGCCACACAGCCGCGGCCACGCCGTTGTCCCTCGTCCCGTGCCCACGGCAGGGAGCGGCCGCCGGTCACCGGTGCCCTGGTGGCGCTGGCAGGCGGCACCGCGGCCTCACCCAGGCAGTGCCAGCCATGTCCCTCAGCCTGCCGCCCGTCCCTCCTCTGCCTCGTCCTCGCCAGCCCGGCGGCTGCTCCCGCCTGTTTCTATGGGAACTCGGCAGGAAAACGCGCTTCGCAGCGCCAGCCCGATGCCAGCCGTCACCCTGTCACCGCCTCTGCCGGGGGCACCTCTGCGCCCGGCGCTGCCCGGCCACCTGGGCACCCCTCGCCACGGCCGCTGTCCCTGCGGGATGTCCCCGGCAGCCAGCAGGGCGCTGGTGGCCCAGCGCAAGGAGGATGAGTGCCACGGGGTCCCCAGCGCGGGCCGGGGGTGCCCCACGTCCATAAAGGCCATAAAGGGTTCTGTGCTTCCCATGTCACTTTTAGCTCAGGAATTGTAGTGCCTCGGCCACCCCCGCTCTGGGGGCTCTGGGTCCCCAAGGGGGTGGCTCGGGGGGGTGACAGGCCCAGGTGTCCCCCAGCCACGGCTCTGCCAGGCCGAGGAGGGAAGGAGCTGCCTCGGGAAGACTCTCCCGGCCAGGGAAAGGGACAAGAGGGGCGGGAGGAGGTCGGAGCAGGATGGGAGCTTCGGAGCTGGATAGGAGCTCTCCTTTCCCCTGAGGAACTCCCAGCGGGGCCCAGGGGAAGGATCTGGAGCAGCCACACGCACACACCGAGCCCGGCGTGTGCACACGCGTGTGCAAGGCTGCGCATCCCGGGACGAGCTCAGCCCCGGGGATGCAGAGCGGGATTCACGGCGGGATTCACGGTGGGATTCACGGAGGGATTCACGGAGAGGAGGAGGACGGGCTGCAGGCGCTCCTGCAGACGCGCAGGAGTAGGAGAAGGCAGCGGGGTGCTGCCGATCCCCGGCTGCAGAGCCGCACGCAGCGCCGCAGCCAGCCTGGAGGGATGAATCCTGCAGCAAACGCCAGCCCCGGCTCCCTCCATTCCCGGCCCTCCCCGCATCCCAGGATGGCCACCGGCCCCCTCCCTGCTCCCCTCCCCGCACGCGGGGATTAACGGAGCGGCTCCCGCGGCCATCTGGAGCGGGGGCCCGGCCCCCCTGCACCCAAGGGACCGCGGCCGCGTCACCGAGGGATGGCAGGGCCAGGTGGTGCGGATCCCTCCGGGCGCACGGCACAGAGCCCTCGGAGGGTGGCCGAGACCCCGCAGGGAGGTGACGGAGTGACCGGAGCCCCCCGGCCCGCGGTCGGCAGTGGGGTCCGCAGCGAGCCCCGGGGGGAGGCCGGTCCGGCCCCTTCCGCTGGGGTTTAATAGACTCGTGGCGTATTAACATCCCCATCATGTGATGAGCCAGAGCCTGTTTCCCTCCGAGCTGCGAGCGGCGCAACAAAGCTGCGATTGAGGGCTCGGGGCAGCGGCCGCGGCTCTCGCGTCTCCGGCACCGCCAGACACCCCCCGGTGCAGGGGGGGCTCCGGAGCGGCGGCGCTGCCCTTCCTCCCGGCCCGGGAGGAGGAGGAGGAGGAGGAGGAGGAGGAGGAGGGGGATGGCTCTCCGCTGGCAGCAGGCAGCGAAACGAGCCGCGGAGCCAAGGGAAGGTCTCGGATTCTCTGGGAAGCGCCAGACGACATCTCTCAGCCCCATCCATCACACGCCGTCCCCTGCACAGCGCGGCACGCGGGGCTGGGGGGGTCCGGCCCTTCCGAGCCCCCCTTCAGCAGGATGGGGTTTGGGGGTGCCGAGACAGCGAATAGCGCAGCTCCCCCAAAGCCTCGGAGCTGCTCTGCCCTTGCACAGAGCCGGGGCCAAGCCCGGGGGGTCCGAACCCGGGGGGTCCCAGCCCGCAGCCTTTGGGGTTTTGGGGGCACAAACCAGCGCGCAGCACGCAACACACGGCGGGGACAGCTCGGGGGGGCCCCGCTCGTCACCCGGAGCCCGACACGAGGGGCTGGGGGTGCAGGGGCAGCCCCTCGGGCGGCCGGGGGGTGCCGACCCCCACAGCGCGCCCTGCTCTGTCCATGGGGCCGGAGCGCAGCCACCCCCTTTCCCTAAAAGAGCCCCCCCAACACCGTGAGGGGATGCGCTGCCTCTCCGCGCCCCCCGCGCAGCGAGGAGGAGGAGGAGGAGGAGGAAGAGCGGAGGAAGAGGAGGAGGTGGAGGAGGAAGCGAGCCGAGCCGGAGGCACTCACCGTGCGGGGCGGGCAGCGGCCGGTCCCCCCCCGCTGCCTACGGGCGCAGCATCTTCCCGGCCATCCCCAGCCCGAGCCCGAGCCGGAGCGGGAGCCGGAGCCGCAGCCGGAGCTGGGCATGCTCGGGGGCCACCGAGCGGCACGTGACGCCGGGCTGGCACCGAGCAGGGCGGGGGGGCCGCGCCGCCCCCGCCGCCCCCCACCTCCGCAGCCCCCCGGGGGGACCACCCCGGCCCCCTCCGTGCCGCACCGAGGGGACCCGCGACCCTGCGAGGGGGCTGGAGGGCGCTCCCCATCCCGAGGGGAGCAGCCGGGACCGCGCTGCTCCCGCATCCCAAAACCTGGGGGGCAACCTGGACCCGCATTCCAGCAGCGGGGGCACGGCAGGGACCCCACTTCCCCGCGCATCCCGGTGTCGGGGGGCACAGGGGACCCTGCTCCCTTTCCTGCATCCCAACATCCTGGATCCTGCATCCCAGCACTGGACAATGCTCCTCAGGCATCCCAAAACTGGGATGGGGGACACAGAGGTCCCCGCATCCCCCCCTGCATCGGGGGGACGGCCAGGACATCCCTCCGCACCCCTGGGACCGCTCATCCCTCGGGATCCTGCATCCCTCGGGATCCTGCATCTCCCGGGAAAGGGGAGTCCCTTCAGCGCCATCCGGGTCGTGGAACCCTCCGGAGTGGGGCGGGCTCTGCACCCCCAGGCTCTGCGCCCCGGGATTGCAGCCCGCGGGGAGAGCACGGGCAGCAGGACAGGTCCCAGCAGCTCAGCTGCGGCCGAGGGCGGCTCGGGTGGGGCTGGCAGGACCCTGCCCAGGCCCCCAGCCCGGCCCGGTGGCTCCCAGGGCTGGGCACGGAGGCACCGGCGCTGCGGATTCCAGCCCTACCGCGATGGCGCCGTGCCCCGATCCGTGGCACTGCCCTCGTTCTGCCTGTCCCAGCTGCCAGGCCCCTGGTGGCACCTTGGTGGCACCCTGGTGGCACCTGCCCGCACCCAGCTCGGGCTCGGACCCCGCAGGGACCTTCCTTCCTGGGGCTGGGGACAGCCACGGGCGCTCCGGGAAGGGAAAACCAGCGGCCGCCCTTGATCCTATAATCCCCCCACTAGCCGCGGGGCATTAGGGGCTGGGCAGGGGGGTGGCTTTCACTGGATCCGCCGCCTCCTGTGCCCCCCACGGCTCGGGGGGACACCCTCCCTCCCTGCCAGCCCACAACAGCACCCCAAAACTGCATCTGACCCCTCCCCAAGGCCACTGTCCCCAGCCATTCTCCTGCTCCGCAGGTGGAGGGGATCCACTGGGGCTGCTCCACCTCCCACCGCCCTCCTGCTTCCCAGGAGCCCCCCAGAAACAGCCCGGGAAGGCCGGAGAAACTGGGGAGCTCGCGGGGGAGCCCCCCCAGCCCAACCAGGCACGCTGAGCACCCCAGTTTGGTGTCCATTTATTCCCTGCTCCCTTAAGGACGCACCAGGAGCTGCTGAAGCAGCCCCCACCCCAAAGTCATGGACACAGCAGGGCCTTTCCTCCTGCAGGCAGAGCTGGGGGCAGGATTGGGATGACAAAATCCCATGGGAGCCCCCAGACGGGGCACTGGGTGCTGCCCTCCCACACTCCGGGCCGGGGGGTGCCCAGCATGCCCCGGAGCTTCCCTTCTCCGCAGCTGGGCCCGGTGCCACCTCTGGAGGTGCCACCACTCGGTGCCCCGGGTGCCAGGTGGGGCTGGCAGGAGCCAGCCCCAGCCCCGGCCTGGCGGCCGCCACCTCCCGACCCCTCTCCCTGCTCCACTGTGACATTCCCAGCTCCCGGGACAGGTGGCCCCTTTTCCAGAGGAGGCACAACAAAATTCCACAACCCCAAATCTATCAGGAGGGTCCCGGAGCAGCCCCAGCCCCATTCCCTGCTCCATTGTGAAATTCCCACCTCCTAGGACAGGTGGTCCCTGCTCCAGAGGAGGCACCGGAAGGTTCCCGGAGCAGCCTCAGCCCCATTCCCTGCTCCGCTGTGACATTCCCAGGAGCTGCGGTGCTCAGGGAAGGTGGTCCCTGCCCCTGAGGACACAGCCCCAACCCCACCAGGAGGCTCCCGGAGCAGCCCCAGCCCC
This sequence comes from Callaeas wilsoni, assembly GCA_013398955.1. Lineage (NCBI taxonomy): Eukaryota > Metazoa > Chordata > Aves > Passeriformes > Callaeidae > Callaeas > Callaeas wilsoni. Next base: position 24,651 of record VWPU01007050.1, read on the forward strand.
ATTCCCTGCTCCATTGTGAAATTCCCACCTCCTGGGACAGGTGGTCCTGCTCCAGAGGAGGCACAACACAATTCCACAACCCCAACTCCATCAGGAGGCTCCCGGAGCAGCCCCAGCCCCATCCCCTGCTCTGCTGTCACATCCCCAGGAGCTGCGATTCTTAGTCTATAAGGACCCGGCGACCACCGCGCCATCCCCTCCCCCCCAACAGGCCCCCGGAGCGGCCCCAGCCCCATTCCCTGCTCCATTGTGAAATTCCCACCTCCTGGGACAGGTGGTCCTGCTCCAGAGGAGGCAGAACACAATTCCACAGCCCCAACCCCACCAGGAGGTTCCCAGAGCAGCCCCAGCCCCACTCCCTGCTCTGACATTCCCAGGAGCTGCGGCGCTCGGGGAAGGTGGTCCCTGACGAAACAGCACCACCCCGACCGCACCAAGAGGCTCCCGGCGCCGCCCCAGCCCCATTCCCTACTCCGACATTCCCAGGAGCTGCGGCGCTCGGGGAAGGTGGTCCCTGAGGACACAGCTCCAACCTGACCCCACCAAGAGGCTCCCGGAGCAGCCCCGGTCCCATGCCCTGCTCTGCTCTGACATTCCCAGGAGCTGCAGTGCTCAGGGAAGGTGGTCCCTGAGGACGCAGCTGCGACCTGACGCCACCGAGAGGCGCCCGCGGCGGCCGCAGCCCCATTCCCTGCTCTGCTCTGACATTCCCAGGAGCTGCAGTGCTCAGGGAAGGTGGTCCCTGAGGACGCAGCTGCGACCTGACGCCACCGAGAGGCGCCCGCGGCGGCCGCAGCCCCATTCCCTGCTCTGCTCTGACATTCCCAGGAGCTGCAGTGCTCAGGGAAGGTGGTCCCTGAGGACACAGCCCCAACCCCACCGGGAGGTTCCCGGAGCAGCCCCAGCCGCACTCTCGGCCCCGTCTGGGGCTGCCTCAAGGACGTCTCGTCTCCGCTGGCCGGATTCGAGCGGCTGATCGCGGTGCTTTGCTCCAGGCCACCTGGGGATCTTTGCTCTCGCCGGGTTTTTATTGCTGTCTGGGCACACAGGGAAAGCTCCGGGTGCCAGATAGGGACGGGCTCAAAGATCCCGTCTGGAACAGCCTCACCCGGCAGGACCCGGAGCCCCACGCGAGGCGAGGCACAGCCCGCAGCTCTCAGCCTGTCTAGACACCAAAATCGCCTCGCTACGGCCGCGGTCCCAGCACCGGAGGCGAGGAAGGGGCGAGAGGGAGCGGGGAAGAGCCCAGCGGGGTGAACCGGCAGCAGCGCCTCGGGCTGGATCCTCACCCAGCCGCGCTCCTGCTGCCTCAGCCCGGCCGGCACAGCCAGCTCCGTGCCCCAGGGACCCTCCGCGCCACCGGGCTCCTTGCCACGAACTCCGGGAGTTCCAGGGCCCCGCATAAATTCCCGCTGGGCTCCGGGGGATGTTTCCCTGCGGGATGACGCGGGCCAGGGGGTGGCCGGCTCGCCCACCCCTGCCCGGAGCTGCCGGAGCCTCCGAGGAGAATTTTGCATCTGGGCTGGGCGTTTGGCGCAGGAGCTCCAGGGGCAGAGCCCGGAGCCGGGGCTGGTCCCTCCTGAGCCCTGCGGAGAGCAGCCCGGGGAGCTGCAGCATCCCGGGATGCAAAAGCTTCTCCTCCCGGCCCCTTCCCACTTACTTGATGAAGTAGAGGCTCCCGTGCAACGTGGTGTCCACCTCCCAGCCTCGGGGCAGCCCTGCGGGGACAGGCCACAGGCGGGGTCACCCTCCCTGCCCTCCCCGGTGTCGCTCCGGGACCTCGCTGCCCCGGGAGCACCCCCGGGAGCGGGCAGGGACTGAGGGGTGATCGCAACCCTTTGTGCCGCCGCGGTCGACTCTCACCACGCTCCGGCTGCGTTTTTGGAGAAGTTTGAGGCCCCTCCCCATCAGCCCCAGGTCGCAGAGACCACAAGGAGGGAAAGGGAAAAATCCCCCAGGAATCTCTCCAGCTGGAAAAACCCACGCTGGGGAGAGAGAGCATCACCTCGCACCGACTCCTCCCGGCCCTCCCCAGCTGCAGACAGCTCCTGCTCTGCGTTCCTGGAGGATTTCGCTCCGCACTTCCCTGTCCCGGTCCCACCCCGGCGCTGGGGCCGAGCCTCACCTGCGCAGGAGAAGTGCCCGCTCTGGATGGAGTAGCCCGTGCCGGGGTGCACCCAGCTCGTGGTTTTGGTGTCGTCGCTGCGGAGGACAAGGACGGAGGGGCTGTCAGCACCCCCGGGGGGCTCGGCAAGCCCTTCCCACCCTGGGGAAGGGTCTCGGCACCGCGGGGGACTTCTCCAGCCGGACGAGTGGGATTTAGGGGCGGAGGGGAACTGGGACAGCGGTGGCCCCAAGAAGGGAGAAACGGGAGGAAAGGACAGGTGTCCGCGCCACAGGAAACCTACAGCAGGAGGGACCCCTTGTTTCCACCCCAAACCGAGCCCCCCACGCCCAGCTGAGCCCCTTCCCCACCCCACGCCGGCTCCGGGCAGGACCGTACTTGATGAAGAAGATTCGCCCGTCCCCGCAGACGCCGTAGGTCCACCTGCCCGGCAGGTCCAGCCAGTCGATGTCATCCCCCATGGGGGTGGCACGGGGGGGGCTCGGGCACGGGACAGCGCCCGGCTCGGGGAGCGCCCAGCGCCGAGTCCCGGGCTCTCTCCAGGAGCGAAGGCTCGGCTCAGCCCGTCCAGCCCGGCTCTGCTCTCTGCGAATAACCCGGGAGGGAGGGAAAAGGGGAAAAAAAAAAAAAAATCCCGACCAAACCCGTGGAGTTTAACCCCTTCGGAGCCGCGGTGCGCAGGGCACCCTCCCAGCCCTCCCCGTGACTCTCCAGGGCCAGCCCGTCACTGCTTCCTCCACTGCCTACTCGCTGTAATTACCATCAATTAACTCGGGGTGAGTAATTACGGAGTTGTTACTTCCCTCTCTCGTTCATTTGGAACAATGTGGGATTCTTCTGCCCCGTCTGATGTCGCAGCCAAGCCGTATGTAGGGCACCCTGATGATTATCTGCGGCACTTTTGGGGCTGCCCACCGGGCATTTTTCTCCCTCAGCCGCCAATTAAATGTCTTTTAAGGCCGAAGGTGGGGTCTGGGAGGCACCCGGGCCGCTGATTGAAGGAGCCAATTCGCCCTCCTGCCTCAGCGGCGCCTTCGCAAAGCTGCTCGTGGCACCGGCAGGGAGATGCTGGCCCGGGAGAGGCCTCGGAGGTGGAAAAGAAGGGGAAAAAAAATTAAATTTCCTGGTTCCCAAAGCAGGGATTTTAGCATCATTAGGGTGGGAAGAGACCTCCGAGACCAAGCTGGACGTTTGGCTGGGCACCGCCACGGCCGCTAAACCTTTCCAGGGCTTCTCCTGCGGAGCCGAAGCTCTGTCCCCACATCAGAGCGGCTCCCCGCCGGGATTTGGGGAAACCAGTTCCCCGAAAGCTTTTCCCGGAGTTCTTTGAACCACTGGATGAGAAAAACACGTCTGGTTGGTGCCTTTGGGAGAGCAGCCGGTGCCGCCGTCCTGGGCATTGTTTCACCTGGAAAAGCTCCATTTCGTGGGCATTGTTTCACCTGGAAAAGCCCCATTCCCTGGGTCTCGGGAATTGTTTCACCTGGAAAAGCTCCATTTCGTGNACTCCATTCCCTGGGTCTTGGGAATCGTTTCACCTGGAAAAGCCCCATTCCCTGGGTCTCGGGAATTGTGTCACCTGGAAAAGCTCCATTCTCTGGGTGCTGGGCATTGTTTCACCTGGAAAAACTCATTTTCCTGGAATCTGGGCATTGTTTGGGCATGGTTTCACCTGGAAAAACTCATTTTCCTGGGTCCTGGGAATTGTTTCGCAGGGAAAAACTCCATTCCCTGGGTGCTGGGCATTGTTTTACCCGGAAAAGCTCCATTCCCTGGAATCTGGGCATTGTTACACCNCATTGTTACACCTGGAAAAACTAATTTTCCTGAGTGCCGGGCATTGTTTCACCTGGGAAAACTCCATTTCCTGGGTCCTGGGCATTGTTACACCTGGAAAAACTCATTTTCCTGAGTGCCGGGCATTGTTTCACCTGGAAAAGCTCAATTTCCTGGATCTTGGGAATCGTTTCACCTGGAAAAGCTCCATTCCCTGGGAGAAATATTTGGCTGCCATCCATGGGGGAAGCTCATGGATGCCCAGGGCTGCGAACACTTCCTTAGACCCCCCCACCCCCCACACTTGCAAGTCCTGGGGGGGTTCAGAGCCAAAACTTCCAAAGAAATTTTTGGGAGACCGCGCTGTTTGCCTGGGCGTGGGCTGGCCGCGGTCCAGAGTGACACCGGGAAGGTGCCACCCTCGGGCGGTGTCACCCTCGGGCGGTGCCACCGCCCCCGTTCGTGCCCGGGGAACTCCCCGGTGTGCCCCGAGACCGGCGGGGTCACGGCCCCACCCCGGGGAGGCGGCTCTGCTTCCAGCCCGCCCCCTCCGCGCTCCGGAGCCAAACCGCGGCCGGGAATTCCTCGGGAATGCACCGGCAGCGCCTTGATCCCAGGAAAACCCAAATCCGGCCACAGGGATCCTTCTCCATGGTGGTTTTGGGGAGCCCTGGCTGGAGATGGCTCAGGGCAGGAGTGGTTTTGGGAAGTCAAACCTAAACAAGAGGCTGTTCCTAATCCTACTGCAGGCTCTGTGGGATAATCTGGGATATGGCACTGCCGGGATAACCATGGATTTCCTGGGAATGGGAATTCCTGGGAATGGCGGCTCCTCCGGCCACCACTGTGGAGGTTCATGGACGGGGTTTTCTTTGTGGAATCATGGAATTTCCAGAGTTGGAAGGAAGCTGGGAGGATCATCCAGGAGGCACAGGAGGGAATTCCTTGGGAACACACCAGCAGCGGCTTCATCCCAGGAAAACCCAAATCCGGCCACAGGGATCCTTCTCCATGGTGGTTTTGGGGAGCCCTGGCTGGAGATGGCTCAGGGCAGGAGTGGTTTTGGGAAGTCAAACCTAAACAAGAGGCTGTTCCTAAAGTGTCCTAATCCTATTGCAGGCTCTGTGGGATAACCTGGGATACGGCACTGCCGGGATAACCACGGAGTTCCTGGGAATGGGAATTCCTGGGAATGCTGGTTCCTCCAGCCACCACTGTGGAGGTTCATGGACAGGGTTTCCTTCGTGGAATCGTGGGGGCTTTTTGTTTTCATGGAATCCCAGACTTGGTTTGGGTTCGGAGACACCTTAAAGCTCATCCCAGTTCCATGGGCAGGGACATTTTCCATATCCCCGAGCCCACCCCCGATCCCGGGAATCCCCGCAGGATCCTACAGGATCCCATGGCGGATCCCTGGCTCCCCGTGCCCAGGGACAGAATCGCAGAGATTCCCTGCCCACTTCGATCCCTCTTTTCCCCCTTTTAGGATCCCATGGCGGATCCCTGGCTCTCTGTGCCCAGGGACAGGATCCCAGGGATTCCCTGCACACCCCGTGCCCTCTTTTTCCCCTTTTAGGATCCCCTGGCTGATCCCTGGCTCTCTGTGCCCCGGGACCCGATCCCAGCTACTCCCTGCCCCCCTCCGTCCCTCTTTTCCCCCTTTTAGGATCCCACAGGATCCCAGGGGCTCCCAGCCCCGAGGTCCCGCACGGAGCAGCTGCCTCCTCCTCCTCCTCCTCCTCCTCCTCCTCCTCCTGGGATCAGGGAACAAAGGGAGGGAAGCGGCTGGAAAGGGACGCGCGGGGAGGCGACACCACCGTCACCGGGGCACGGAGGACGCCCCTGCCGAGGGACACCGAGCGCGGCCGGGGACGTTTCCTCCTGGAGCCCGTGGCTCAGGCACCGGGAATGTCCCAGAACCGGGCGCGTCCCCACACAAAGGGGCGGGTTTCGCTCCCGCCCCGGATTTCCCCATCCCAAGGCTCACCCCGAGGGTGGGAGGGGCGCTGGGAGGGGGCGTCACCTCGGGGACAGCCCCCGCGGGGGCGGTGGCCTCGGCGGCCGCGCGTCCCGAACGGGTCTGGCACCACCTCCCGGAGAAAAGATTCCCGGGAAAAACGCCAAAGCGGGAATGCGGCCGAGAGCCAGGGATGAGGGATGCAGGGGCTGCCTCCGGCCCCAAGCGCTGCCCCATCCTTGAGTGGGGTCCTGGAATGGTTTGGATTGGGAAGGACCTTGGAAAAACTTCCGTTATCCCGGGGGGATCCAAGCCCCGTTCGACCCGGCCTCGGACACTTCCAGGGATGGGGCAGCCGCGGATTTCCCGGGAATTCCGGGCCGGGGCGTCCCCAGCAGCCTGTCCCTGTCACTCCGGGTGTGT
>VWPU01007051.1:0-10288 GCA_013398955.1 Callaeas wilsoni
AAGGACAATCATTCCACTGAAAAATAACGTTTTCCCACTGGGAAGAACAAACTGTGGGAGGGAACAGAGGGGCTGAGGCAGAAGGGCTGTCCTGGAGCTGGGATATCGATCCATGGATATCGATCCGTGGATATAAATCCAGGGATACAGATACGATACGCTCGGAGAGAAGATGGAGAGGGATGGAGATCCGAGATATACCTGGGACCCTCTGGCTCCAAGGAAGGCAGGAATTCCTCCCGCCTGGCTCTGGCTGAAGGGAAAATTCAAGCCCAGGATGAATCCCAGGATTCATCCCGGTGGGAGACGGACCACCCTGGAGAAACAACCCCTTTTCCTTTGCTTCCCGATGAAGGAATCGTGCCAGGCAAGGTGAATTCAGAGCTGGGATCTCACCTCCTGCGGATCCGTGAAAAATCCGGGAGCTTCAGAAAAAGGGAAGGGAATCTCTTCACATCCCCACTCCCTGGCTTCCCTCGGGATATTATCCCACAGGAGCTCATTACGATACAAACAAATTACCATTAATTGGCTTTTAATCGGCTCGGAATCTTTCTTACTTTCTGAAAGCTGCCCAGAGTCCTGGAATTCCTTCTCTTTTTTTTTGGCCAGGATATCTTTTAGAATGGAAGGGAATTAGGATTTTCCTTCTTTTGGGAAAGATCAGAGCGTTATTCCCGGCTGGGATCAGCTGGGATGTTCGTGAGCTTCCTGCAGGAGTCCGGAACCTTCTCTGCTCTTCCAGAGCTTTTCCATTGGCTGGTTGTGGAGAGTTTTGCAGTGAAAATCGGAAATATTGGATTGAAAGAAGGATTACACGAGGGAATATCACAGCATCCCGGAAGAATTCGGGTTGGAAGGGAGCATAAGGATCATCCCACGGGCAGGGACAGCTCCCACCATCCCAGGCTGCTCCAAGCCCCAGTGTCCAGCCTGGCCTTGGACATTCCAGGGATCCAGGGGCAGCCACAGCTTCTCTGGGAATTCCATCCCAGCCCCTATCTATCCTCCCAGCCAGGAATTCCTTCCCAATATCCCATCCATCCCTGCCCTCTGGCAGTGGGAAGCCATTCCCTGTGTCCTGTCCCTCCATGCCCTGTCCCCAGTCCCTCTCCAGCTCTCCTGGAGCCCCTTCAGGCCCTGGCAGGGGCTCTGAGCTCTCCCTGGATTTTCCCTTCTCCAGGTGAACATTCCCAGCTCTCCCAGCCTGGCTCCAGAGGGGTTCCCACCCTCGGAGCAGCTCCGTGGCCTCCTCCGGACTCTCCCCAACAGATCCACGTCTTTCCTGCGCTGGAGATGTGGTGATTCCCACCCTTCTGCTGCGGCCGGGCTCGCTCCTGGTCTCTCGGCTGGAGCTCTTCCCGTGGTGGTGGCACCAGGAATCTCCCAGGATTTTGGGGAACAAAGGCTCTTGAACCTCTGTCCCACCAGGGGAATTTTCCAGGCTTCTGTCCCCGCTTGGGAAGAGAGAACAAAATAAACACGGATTGGGTTTAATTCACCTGTTGAAAGCATCCAGGTGTGTCCCGCCGGGAATAGGAGCAGTCGGCGCCTCCGTGAGTACCTTGGGAAGGTGGTGGGATGAGGAGAAAGGGAATTTGGAAAAGAGGAGAAAGGGAATTTGGAGAATGCCGTCAGCAACGTTTTCCAGGGAATGTTCAGGAGTGCAAAGCAACAATTCCCGTGGGTTTTTTCGTGGATTTAGGCCTTTAACCACTTCCACGTTCTTGGAAATCTCCCCTGTGGATTAGGCTGGATAGAGACGCGGCAAGGACAGGGAAAAGCACAAAGGGAAGTGTTCGGAGCTGGTTGGAATTTTTGACGAAACCGCGTCACTTTGCTCCAGAGATTTCTTGGAATCTCCTGAAATCTGGAGGATGGAAAAGCTTCTTCTGACCCGCGCAGGGCTGATGAGGCTGAAGATGCAATAAATACATGGAATGTAGCAGGGAAAAGGACTTCATGGAGGAAACGAATGATTTCAGACGGGATAAACTCATCAGAGGTGTCTGGAGACGGCAGATGCCCACGGAATTGGATTCGATCCGCGGGATAATCCAATCAAAGCGTAAAAATAAGGTTGTTTGTCACCTGCTGTGAAAGAGATGTCTGGGCACAGAACAGAAACCCGGGAAAAAAGTCTCGGTAATAAAATTCCCCAAAGAGCCTCCTATGGATTTGTGGGATTTAAAGGAAACGGGGTGATTAAATCCCCAAATTCGACCTCAGTGACGTCACTGTCCTTCAGCGTCCCCCTCATGTCTCCGTGGGGTTCGGGGACAACAAATCTTCTGGAAGAGAATCCAGTCAGATTAAAACCCGAGAGTCAATTCCGGAGCTGACATTCCTGGAATTTCAGTGATTTAGAGGCACGGAGAACTCGATGCCAAACTTAAAGGAATAATAATAATAATAATAATAATAATAATAATAATAATAATAATAATAATAATGATGTTTCTGATTTTTATAGTGCTCCATGAAATCACTGGAAACAAACCTTTATTGGGAATCATCCTGGATTTTTAACCACGTTCCAGCTTCGACTGGAAAAATCCCAAGCCCTTTTTTTCTGAACAAATGCTTTTTTGCAATTTTTCCGTCTTGTAAAACCTCCTCGTGTCTTGTAAAAACTCCTCCTCCTTGAAAATTCCCACTTTTCAAGACCTTGGATGCACGTGGACATTTACGGAATTGCCCGTACCCCAATCCCACACCAAGATCAGGGATAATGCTGGAGGGAGGATGAACGGACAAGGCTAAATCCAAAACAAGGAAAAACCTCCAAACAACGCTGGAATTAGGATGGGATTAAGGGAAAGATGGATTTTCAGCATTCCTTTGGCAGCATTCCAGCTGTTTAACGTTGGATTTTTTTTCCCGAAACTCAAGCCCCCATTCCTCACATCCCTCAGCTGTTTTTTTTTTCCAAGGAAAATGACTCAGAATGCAACGAAGTTGTTTTTTTCCTTAGGATCCGGTGGCGTCCCGCCGGCAGATAGGAGCTGACAAAGGGAATGCGCACAATAACAAACAAGAATTGTTTTGGATCGCACGGATCCCTCGGGATTGGTCTCGTGTCTTCTTTCCCTTCGGCTTTTCCTTGCCAGACGCTCCCTCAAATAATTCTCGCTGCCCTTCCAGCCTTGCTGCTTCCCGTGGATTTACCGCAGCTTTTCCGAGGGAATTTTCCTCTCAGGATTCTGCTTCTGGGGTCCTGTGGTTGTTCCCAGAGATTTCCTTCAAAATCCAAACGAAATTTCCGGTCCTCAAGGGGCAGCCACAGTTTTTCTGGGAACTCGTGCCAGGGCCTCCCCACCTTCCCGGGAAAGAATTCCTTCCCAAAATCCCATCTAACCCTACTGCTTTTCCATTTGAAACCGTTCCCGCTCGTCCTGCCCCTCCATCCCTTGGGAATTGTCTCTCTCCATCTTTCCTGCGGCTCCGTCAGGCTCTGGAAGGTCACGATGAGGTCACCCCAAAGCTTCTCCTCTCCAGGTTGAACATTCCCAGCTCTCCCGGCTTTTCTCCGTAGGAAAGGTTCTCCATCCCGTTCACATCTTTCCCAAACTCGTAGGAATTGGGAATGAGGAGCCTTCCACAGGAGAGTTCCAGGTTAAACAGAGCCTTTCGAAATCAGAATTCCCGTCTCCTGCAATTCCAAAGGAGAGCTCCGGGTTAAACAGAGCCTTTCGAAATCAGAATTCCCGTCTCCTGCAATTCCAAAGGAGAGCTCCGGGTTAAACAGAGCCTTTCGAAATCAGAATTCCCGTCTCCTGCAATTCCAAAGGAGAGCTCCGGGTTAAACAGAGCCTTTCGAAATCAGAATTCCCGTCTCCTGCAATTCCAAAGGAGAGCTCCGGGTTAAACAGAGCCTTTCGAAATCAGAATTCCCGTCTCCTGCAATTCCAAAGGAGAGCTCCGGGTTAAACAGAGCCTTTCGAAATCAGAATTCCCGTCTCCTGCAATTCCAAAGGAGAGCTCCGGGTTAAACAGAGCCTTTCGAAATCTGAATTCCAGGCTCCTGCTTTGCCACGGTGATTTCATCGCTTTGCCATCTCCCAAACAGGGTAAAAAACTCCGAAGGAATGTTGCCCGAGCTCTTTGGATGCCGGAACTCGGGAATGGACTCCCGATGGGCTCATGGAATGGCCCGGCTGGCTCCCATCCTACCGCATCCACGGCCTCAGTTTACCCCTGGCCGAAGCCCCTTGTCCCTCCCGCTCGGAACGCGCTCCGTGATCCACCTGCTGCTCCAGGGAAACCATTCCCCATCCCCGCATCCAGCAAGAATTCCCGCAGGAAGCCCGCGCCGCGCTGCATATGGAATCCAGCTGTTTGTCAGCACTTTGGCACGTATCAATCCTTCCCTTCTCCAAGGGCTGTTGATTCCGAGCAGACATCGCCTGGATTGAATTCCGTCTTCTTGCTCGAAGTTTGGCTGCTCGGATGTTCCCTCTTTTCCAGGGGCTGCTCAGATGTTCCCTCTTTTCCAAGGGCTGCTTGGATGTTCCCTCTTTTCCAGGAGAAGATGAAGGCACTTGGGCAGAGCTGATATTACTTGTTAATCCTTGAGGCGTTCCGTGGAGCAAAGAGAAGTGGAAAATGTTTTCCAAAGGTTTTGTTCTTCGAGGGAGAACTGCAGGGATTTGGAGCTGTTGCTTGCTCAGCTGGCCACAAACTGAGATCCCAGTTTCTCGGGGGAAAATTATCCATGGTTTATGTCCAGCCTGGCCTTGGACACTTCCCGGGATCCAAGGGCAGCCACAGCTTCTCTGGGAATTCCATCCCAGCCCCTCCCCACCCTCCCAATCGGGAATTCCTTCCCAATATCCCACCCAAATCTCCCCTTTTCCTGTGGGAAGCCATTCCCTGTGTCCCATGTCATTCCATGCCTGATCCCCAGTCCCTCTCCAGCTCTCCCGGAGGCCCTTTAGGGCCTGGAAGGTTTTCCTGGAGCCTTCCCCTCTCCAGGTGCACATTCCCAGCTCTCCCAGCCAGTCAATATTCCCGGCATTCCCAGCTGGATCACCCCCTTATCCAAAACAACCCTTTTAAAAATCCCTTTCCTTTCCTTCCTTTTCCTTTCCTTCCCTTCCTTTCCTTTCCTCTCCTTCCCGTTCTTTTCCTTTCCTCCCCTTCCCCTCCCTCCCCTCCCCTCCCTCCCCGCCCGTCCCCATCCCCCCCACTCCCTGCCTCATCACCCCCTTCCCCACCTCCCCCCTCCTCCCCTTCCCTTCCTTTCCTTTCCTCTCCTTCCCGTTCTTTTCCTTTCCTCCCCTTCCCCTCCCTCCCCTCCCCTCCCTCCCCGCCCGTCCCCATCCCCCCCACTCCCTGCCTCATCACCCCCTTCCCCACCTCCCCCCTCCTCCCCTTCCCTTCCTTTCCTTTCCTCTCCTTCCCGTTCTTTTCCTTTCCTTACCTTCCCAAACCTTCCGTTTCCTGGATAAAAGGCCGCACAGCATCTCCCTGAGCATGGCCTTAAATCCCAGCTGGAGAATGCCGGAGAAAATTGAGGACTAAAGAGCAAACAGCGGGAAAAGCTGAACTGGCCACACGTCCTTTTTGTCCCTCCCACGGCACAGAGCCCTCCAGCCGTATGCTCCCAGCGTGGCTCCGGTGGTTGTTCCGATGGATCCTGTCGGGATACCCTCCCGGGATTGGTGGCACCTCATCCCATCCACGTGCGGGGAGATTCCCTGGAGCTCTGCCCTGTGGAGGGAGGAGGCAGGAACAGGCCACGAGCAGATGCTGCTCCTCCTGCGGGCGGGAAACGTAATCCCGGGGGAAACTGGGGGAGACCTCCATGGAATGCCATTCCCACTGCTCCGGCTGCTCAGTCCCCTCAAACCCCCCTTGGAATTCGCTCCTCCTGCAGCCCTTCCCTTCGGGTTTAGCCGCTCCGAACCAAAACGACTCCGGAATCCACAACCGCACGAGGCCCAGATTAGTGGTGAACTTTATTTCGGTGACACTGGGGCCCTTGTGCATCCAGGCTGGACGGGGCTTGGAGCACCCTGGGATAGTGGGAAGGTGTCCCCGTCCACGGCAGGAGGCGGCCCTGGGTTATCCTTAAGGGCCCTTTCCACCCAAACCGGTCTGGGGTTCTGGGAAGGCGCCCCCGTCCGCGGCAGGAGGTGGCGCGGGGTAATCCTAAAGGCCCCTTTCCACCCAAACCGGTCTGGGGTTCTGGGAAGGCGCCCCCGTCCGCGGCAGGAGGTGGCGCGGGGTAATCCTAAAGGCCCCTTTCCACCCAAACCGGTCTGGGGTTCTGGGAAGGCGCCCCCGTCCGCGGCAGGAGGTGGCGCGGGGTAATCCTAAAGGCCCCTTTCCACCCAAACCGGTCTGGGGTTCTGGGAAGGCGCCCCCGTCCGCGGCAGGAGGTGGCGCGGGGTAATCCTAAAGGCCCCTTTCCACCCAAACCGGTCTGGGGTTCTGGGAAGGCGCCCCCGTCCGCGGCAGGAGGTGGCGCGGGGTAATCCTAAAGGCCCCTTTCCACCCAAACCGGTCTGGGGTTCTGGGAAGGCGCCCCCGTCCGCGGCAGGAGGTGGCGCGGGGTAATCCTAAAGGCCCCTTTCCACCCAAACCGGTCTGGGGTTCTGGGAAGGAGCCCCCGTCCACGGCAGGAGGCGGCCCTGGGTTATCCTTAAGGTCCCTTTCCACCCAAACCGTGGATCCCATTCTGGGGTTCTGGGAAGGTGTCCCCGTCCATGGCAGGAGGTGGCACTGGGTTATCCTTAAGGTCCCTTTCCACCCAAACCGTTCTGGGGTTCTCTGATTGGAGGAGCTACACCGGGCATAGGGATAAGGATGCCAGCGGTGGAATTACATCTCCAGAACTCCTGGAAGCACGGACCAGGAGAGCTGTTCCCTGTGCTCCTGAAAATCGCAAGCCTGAGGAGGTTTCGAAGCCACCCAGCGTGAGATTTTTCCCAAAGGATTTCCAGAGAAACTCGCTCCCATCTTTGTGTATCCTCAAGGAACTGGAGGAGCCCATGGAGCTCCTTCCTCACGAACCCGGAGGAATAAAGAACCCACATCCATCCGAGTGTTCCCAGCAGGAGTTTTGAGGTTCTGAGTCCAGGAGACAGGAAAAGACACAGGAGGAAGATTCCATGAGAATCAATAAAGGTTTCTTTTTATTGGAATTCCCTTTTACATACACCTGTGGTTCGCCTTTTCCCGCTCGTTACTTTGGTCCGTGCAGAAAGCAGAAGTGGAGGAATGTAAACCAAATTCCTGCCTGGAGACACACACCCGGCAATGCCCCTGGAATCACGCCTTTATCCCGTACTTTTCTGGGGTTTGTCCCTCTTCTGGGGGGGAACAAGGTCTTAAAACCCGCTTCGGTGCTGGAGAGGGAAAAACACCCCCTTGCTCCTCTCCCTCCTGCTCCGAGTGGAGAAAGGAGCCAATATCCTGGGAAAAGCTCCTTTTCCAAAGCCCAGGCCCCATGATTTGTGGTGACCACCAGGGCTGGGTCACCTCGAAGCTGCTGAGATGAAGCAAAGGAGTTTAGCAGCAGGTTTGTCTCCTCGTGGATCCCGGTGGGAAGAGATCTGGATTTGGAATACGGGATGGGTTTGGTGCTCGGCCGCGCCCGTCCTTCCTCTTCTCCCACCACCAACTCTCCTGTCCCACCAGCTCCACCTCATCCAACCTGGCCTTCCAAACATCCCACCTTCAACACCAAATGGCTCCTTGTCCAAGGCCGGGCTGGGCAGGCCTGGGATAGTGGAAGATTCCCTGCCCATGGAAATGGAACTGGGTGGGTTTAAAGCCACTTTCCAACCTAAACCATCCCAGGATTCCCTGATTCCTCCTTTCCTGCAGCTCTCGAGGAAGAGGGATTAATTTAGATAAAGAACGAGGTGAAAGCTTGGCCTGACAGGAAGAGCTCAGGTCTAAATTCAGGTTGGTCAAGGCTTGGAGAACCCGGGATAGTGGAAGATTCCCTGCACATGGAAACGAAACTGGGTGGTTGTAAGGCTGCTTTGCAGCGTAAGCCATCCCAGGATTGCCTGATTCGTCCTTTCCTGCAGCTCTCGAGGAAGAGGGATTAATTTAGATAAAGAACGTGGTGAAAGCTTGGCCTGACAGGAAGAGCTCAGGTCTAAATGTACGGTGGTCAAGGCTTGGAGAACCCGGGATCGTGGAAGATTCCCTGCACATGGAAACGAAACTGGGTGGTTGTAAGGCTGCTTTGCAGCGTAAGCCATCCCAGGATTGCCTGATTCGTCCTTTCCTGCAGCTCTCGAGGAAGAGGGATTAATTTAGATAAAGAACGTGGTGAAAGCTTGGCCTGACAGGAAGAGCTCAGGTCTAAATGTACGGTGGTCAAGGCTTGGAGAACCCGGGATCGTGGAAGATTCCCTGCACATGGAAACGAAACTGGGTGGTTGTAAGGCTGCTTTGCAGCGTAAGCCATCCCAGGATTGCCTGATTCGTCCTTTCCTGCAGCTCTCGAGGAAGAGGGATTAATTTAGATAAAGAACGTGGTGAAAGCTTGGCCTGGCAGGAAGAGCTCAGGTCTATATTTAGGCTGGCTCAAGTCTCACAAAGATCTGCTTTAACTCGATGCTGCCTCTCATGGTTTTGTCTCCTCTTCAGGCTCTTGAACCTGCCTGCTTGGGCCACCTTTCAGTTAAGCTGGGCTTAAGCTGCCTTTCCAGTGGGTTTTGTATCCCTGGATACAAAAGGATTCAACCCCAGGCATCTTGGAAACCAGGCACACTCTGATCCCTCCATCCCAAACATTTCAATTCCAGGTATTTCCAGCCAGGTGTCTCCCGCATCCTAAATCTCCACACGGGGAAGTCGATAGCAGGAGAAAGTGGGGAATTTTAGGAGAGGAAGCTGCCCCTGAGGTCTTCCCCCACCTCTGGATGCCGGTGATTCTGTTGGATTCTGGATTTAAAGGACAAAGACACCCCGAAATCCCAGTGCCAAATAAGGTTTTGGGAACGGGGAGTTTTTCTGAATCATTCCCTTTTTCCTCTTCAGAATTTCTGGCTCAAACCCACTTCATGGAAACCAACAGACACCTCGGCGTTGATTTTCCTGGGATCAGGATTTCATCCCAAATTGCGCCAGCACCTCCGGTTATCCACACCCCCTCATTAGCCCGCAATCATTAACCCTCAGTCCGAGGAAATCATTAAATTCCATCGAATTCTGTAGTTAAGGGCCCGGAAAACCATCGCTCCAGCCTAAGGGAGAAGTTACTCTGTAGGAGCCAGGAGAAATGGGTCGGAATTCCGTGTTCTGGAGCTGAGTTTGTTCTGACGTACCCCTTTTCCAGTGGGGGAAAAAAAAAAGGACGGAAAAGTGGCAGTGAGGATGGAAAGGAAGAGGAAGTTGTACTGACTTTGTCACACCCACCCCATTTGTTCTCTTGAGACTCCCCCAATTAGGAGAAATCCTAATTAGGCACTAATTTACCCCATCAGGTCTTCGCTGGGCAGGGCTGTCTGCCTGGAAAAAAGCCGGATTTATAGGAGTTCCTAATCGCTCCTGATTATCTGGGTGGGTTTTCCAGAACTTTTCCTTCCATTCCTGGCCCCTCCCAATCCCTCAGCTGATTTCCAGCCCTGGGAAATGCCTGGAAATGCCTCGCTGGGGGCAGGATTTGTTGTGTGCCCCAGGTGCAAAGGCAGCTGAAAGGACAAGTGTTCCCAAAGGAGAGCTGCCCGAGAATCTGGGAATTGCCGGAATTGGGAAAGCCCCGTTGGAGCATTGACTCCAACCAGAAAGCACCCACCCAGAGCCGGATGCAGAAACCACAAGGGCAGATGGGAAGGTGAAGCTCAGGTTAAACGGGAATATTTAACGTCGTATCAGCGCTAATCCCAAATCCCTGGACACCGTGGAAAGATTCCTGGGAACTCTGGAACACTGAGTCCAGATCCTTGAGGAAAACAGGAGCTCACTCGGAGGGTGAAATGCTGGGCTGGAAACCCTTCCCTGCTCCGTGGGAAAGATTTCAGCCTTGACAGCAAATTAGTTCCTTTTAATGCTCCCCTGGGATCAGCTTTCCTGCACTTGACTCCCAAATCCTGGCAAAACGTTGATATTATCGGAAACTTTGCGTGCTCTGGGGCTGCTGGAATGCTGGAAAACAGTGGGAAATCTTGGAGGATCTGAGTTCACATGCGAGGATGGGAAGGAGAAGGAGAAGGAGAAGGAGAAGGAGAAGGAGAAGGAGAAGGAGAAGGAGAAGGAGAAGGAGAAGGAGAAGGAGAAGGAGAAGGAGGAGGAGAAGGAGAAGGAGAAGGAGAAGGAGAAGGAG
>VWPU01007051.1:13858-29490 GCA_013398955.1 Callaeas wilsoni
AAGGATTCCATGGGAAGGACTCCATGATAAATATTCCATGGTAAGGATTTCATGGTAAGGATTCCATGATAAGGATTGCCTGGGAAGGATTCCATGGTAAGGATTCCATGATAAGGATTGCCTGGGAAGGATTCCATGGTAAGGATTCCATGGGAAGGACTCCATGGTAAATATTCCATGGTAAGGATTTCATGGTAAGGATTCCATGTTAAGGATTTCATGATAAGGATTCCATGGGAAGGATTCCATGGGAAGGATTCCACGGTAAGAACTCCATGGTAAGGATTTCACGGGAAGGATTCCATGGGAAGGACTCCATGGTAAGGATTTCATGATAAGGATTCCACGGTAAGGATTCCATGGGAAGGACTCCATGGTAAGGATTCTATGATAACGATTCCATGATAAGGACTCCATGGTAAGGATTCCTTGATAAGGACTCCATGGTAAGAACTCCATGGTGAGGATTCCATGGTAAGGATTCCATGGGAAGGACTCCATGGGAAGTACTCCACGGTAAGGATTCCATGGGAAGGACTCCATGGTAAGGATTCTATGATAACGATTCCATGATAAGGACTCCATGGTAAGGATTCCCTGATAAGGGCTCCATGGTAAGAACTTCATGGTAAGGATTCCATGGGAAAGGACTCCATGGGAAGGACTCCATGGGAAGTACTCCATGGGAAGGATTCCATGGGAAGGACTCCATGGGAACCATTCCATGCTGTGTTTGCTGCACCCCAACTCCGATCTCCTCTCTCTGCTCCACGATCCCATGTTGGATCTGAGCCAGGATGGGCACAAGCCCTGTCATTCCTGCAGGATTTGCAGAGGGCAGTGGATGAATCCCGGACAAATCAATCCTCCCCTCCCTGGTTTCTGTTTCTCATGGCTTCAGGGCTATGTTTCCACAGGAAAATCCCACGGGAGAAGATCTATCATCCCAGGTGGACTCAGACCTTTGGATGGGGACAAATTGTCCTTGGGAAATGTCCTCAGCTCCTGGTGACGGAGGAAGGGAAGAGGAGCCGGCTCTGAATCCAAAGGCTCCGGCCAAGCTCCGACAGGACCGTTCTGTTTGTCCTTCCAGGGCAGATCCCAGCCAGAAATTGGGGCTGCTTCTCTCTTTCCAGACAACCCAGCTCTGATTCTTCCTCACTGAAATCCAGGAGGGATGACCCTGGATCTCCAGATCCTGATCCCTACACTCAACCAAGAGTTTGGGATCAGCCCAGGAATGACGGGAACAGGCTCTCACAAACATCCTGCTAGGCCTTAAGGCAGTTTTCCCTCTGTTTCGGTGTCAGCATTATCCCGATTTTTGCATGGATGTTGCTCATGCACAGAAACACCCAGGAAAGAAAAATCTATTTAGAATTTGCAATTCAAAGGATTTAAAAAAAAAAATGTTTCTTCCCCCTGCACAACCCTCGCGCCCGTCACTTTTATCTACGTTTAACAACAGTTTTTATTTATTTTAATACTAAATAATCCAGTGCCAAACCCATTTCAGTGAGAGCTGCATTTTAGGAGAGGGGGGAGGTTGTGTTTGTTTATAAATAAATTTATGGCTTTCCCTGATTCCTTGAATTTCTGAGGGATTGGCAAATGTTCTCAATCTTGAGCAACAAACACAAGCAAATAATGAGTCACTGGTTGGGGTTTTTTGGTATTTTTGCTTTGTTCCAGCAGGGAAATGATAACTCAGAAATGTCTTGGAGCCAGAAAATCGGGAGGGGCGGGAAGAAGAGAGCAGGAAAGTGGATTAATATTTGAAAAGTTGATATTTTGGTGGCTCTTATTCGGTGGGAAATGGTTGTGGTGAGGTCTGACTTCTTTTGATGATGTGAGATGAGAAAAGAACAAATAAATACAAATTTCTAAGAGTTCTTGTACAGGACAAGAGGGAACAGACTCAGTCTGCTCCAGGGGAGGATCGGACTGGACACCAGCAGGAATCTCCCCATGGAAAGGGTGCTCAGGCCTTGGAAGGGGCTGCCCTGGGAGGTTTGGAGTCCCCATCCCTGGAGGTGTCCAAGGAATTCCTGGACATGGCACTCAGTGCTCCGGTGGGGATCGGGCACCGCTTGGACTTGATGGCCTTGGAGGGCTTTTCCAGCCTCAGGAATTCTGGGATTCTGCGACCTGCAATAGTCGGAGAGGAGCTCCAGCTCCCGGCAGAACCTCACAGCCACCACGCCCCCCACCAGGTCTGAATCCAAACCTCAGAGATGTCAAAGGGAGGAGATTTTTCCCTGGATTCCACCGGGCTTTAGTCAGGCCCCGTTCTGAGCGGCTGATAAAGATGTGGCACACAAGGCGAGGATCCCACCTGCTCTTCCTGACTTCCTTCAGAGTTTGGGGAATTAGTCCTTAATCAGCGCTCAGAAGAGCGCTGTTGGTGGTGTCTTTCTCCTCATTAGGGTTTGGATTGATTGTCCAAAGAAACTGCGGATACCCAATCCCTGGAAGTGTCCCAGGCCAGGCTGGACAGGGCTTGGAGCAACCTGGGGCAGTGGGAGGTGTCCCTGCTCGTGGCAGGGGTTGGAAGGAGGTGACCTCTAAGGTGCCTTCCAAGCCAAACCATTCCAGGATTCCCCAACCCTGTGGAACGGGACGTTCGGGGGGCAGAGTGAGGAACAATTCCGAGCTGGAAGAAAGGACCGAAGCCGCTTTCCAGGAGCACCCACAGGAAGAGAGGGCTGGGTTATCCACTCTGGGAACTGATTTTAGCCACAAACAGCCCCCTGGGACCTGCGCATCCCGTACCCTCGGTGGTTCCCTCGCCTCCGCCCCCTCTGGAAGAGCGGGAATGTCGCACATTCCCGTAACCGCATTTCCCACCCTAAACCTACACCGGTTCCTGCCTTGCCGCCGGGACTCAGGGAAAAGAGAGGAGATCCCCTGCCCGCATCCATGGGCTGTTAACCCTTTCCACCCCAGAGGAGCGTTTTGCCAAGGGGTGAGAATTCCCAAGGGAAGAAGAACACGGCACCGGTCATACCCAGCAAGACCTTTGGCCAACGGGCCGGGGGGCCTTTCCCAGCGCTGTGTGTGTCACCAGGCAGGTTCCCAGGCAGAGGACAAACCAAACGCGAGCCACCGACCCCAGGGTGGCCTGTCCCCCCCGGGACCGCGGCACCGCACCCTCCCCGCGCGCCTCCTGCTTTCCTGGGGGACGCTCCCGTCCTCCTTGGCCGCCCACGCTCTCCGAGGGATCCAAGGGCTGCGTGGGGCTCTGCGGCCCTCCCTGGCCAGCTCCCGGGATCTCTGGTGCCCAGCAGGTCTGGAGAGCTCCGGCTCTGTCATCACCAGGAAAACGTGGATCACGGAATTCATGGATGGGATCACCCGCCGGCCACGTTGGTGGCTCGCTTTTTTTTTTTTCCCCAAATAACTTAATCTCTCATTCCACGGAACAGAGAAACTGCATGGAAACCCTCGGAATCCGCTGCGTGGCCTGATGGTCTTTTCCCACTAAATGCTCTCCAGGAACCTTTTCCATCTTTTGGCCGAATTTTTTTTCCTCCTCCCGTCCTTACATCACCGTCTCTCTCTCCTCTTCCACAAGGACCGTGGGTCTGTCTCCGTCGTAAAGCCCGGAGCCGTTCAGGTATTCCTCATCCTTGTTGTACTGCTCCGGGCCGGAGGAAGGCATGGAATTTTCCGAAATGGAGCCATTTTTCACGTAACCCGGCAGATTCCGGTGGCCGTTGAGGGTCCCTGGAATAAGTCTCGTGTTGAGGTGGAGGGCAAGCGCTCCCCTCGTGGCTACGTTTGTGATGCTGGTGTGGGAAACCATTGGTCCATAACTGTAGGTTGTGCTCCCACTCCGGGCTTTCCTTTTGAAGTCAAGGGCTAAAGTCCACCTGCTCCATGACTTCTTGATTTCTGCTTGGACCTGAGGGGAAAAAGAAGGAGGGGAAAACCCCCGTCAGCGGGAAAAGAAGAAAAACGCCAGGAAAAATGTGGTGTCTGCAGACAGAATGGGTGGGAAGCTCTGCGGGGACCTGGAATTTCATGGTCTTTTGTGGGTCCCTTCCAGCCCAGGAGATTGTGTGATTCCACAAAATTGGAAAGAACAGTAAATTTGCATTAAGTCTGCCCTTTCCACACCAAATGTTGGGCACGGGGAGGTTTGAATGGCTGAAAACACCTGGCTGGAAAGGTGGGATAGCTCTGCCCGAGGGTTAGGGGATGGAGAGCAGCACATCCAGGAGGGAATCGTCTCGATGTTCCATGAAAATCAAATGTGAGTGGGAAAACCACCTTGAGAGGCACCTGAATCCTGAGAAATTTCCCTAGAAAGAGAATTCTAGGCTGGGTCTAAAGCAGGTTGCTAAAGTTAGGATGAGATCAATTCCCCTTAGATTTTATCCTGGTTTTATCTGCAGAATATAGACGGTGACTTTGTACTTTTATTTCCACTTAAAATCCATAAATTTAGGTCATAAATTCCCGTTAAAATCCACAAATTTCACTTTATGCCAGTCCGTGGAAGTTCTTCCCCAGCGTGCAGACCCTGACCATCCACTTTCTTAATTAGCAGCAAAAGAGGGAATTAATGGAAACGAAGAAATTAAAGTACATTATTCTGGAAACAGGAATAAAGGTCAAAAGATCTTGGAAAAATCCAGAGTTTTTTTGGTTAATCACCAACTCTATCAATCCATTTTTCTTCTTAATTTGAAATGAAGCAGCACTAAGCAGCACTTGAACTGGGAAATTAAAAATTCCACATTTTTTCCTCCATTAGCTGCTTCCAGTAGCTCATTTATTGGTGCCGTATTGACCTGGGGGTTTTCCACCACGAAAAAAATGAGGATTTGAATTTTTTATGTGGACTGAGAGATCTTGGACTGCAAAATAAGGTTGTTTGTCGTAGAAAAACAAGGATGTGCTGATGCGCATCCACCGGGGCGCGGAATTAACCCAAGAAAGGAGGGAATTTGGAAGATGCTCATGACTCACCTCTCCATTGCAAAAACAGTATATGATGGCAACAAAAAATCCCTGGAAGGAGGAAGAAACAACAAATTAACGGGAATTTAGGGAATTTTGGGTCTCCTTACCGCCCAGCACCCCCAGGCTTCTCTGAGATCGGGGACACTCAAAACCTGCTGCGGAAAACGCGTGGGAGGAATGTGGGGTCGTTCGGTGGGGCAGGAGAGGGGAACCGGAAAATTCCCTGCGGATGGGGCTCCTGGTGGACACGGAGCTGTCCCTGAGCCAGCGGAGTGTCCTGGGGCACAAGAGGCCGATGGGATCCGGGGGCGCGTTGGGAAGAACATTTTTATTTTTTTGGTTGGACACGCTTGACCCTCTTCTCACCGTGCTTTTGCACAGAGAAAACGGACTCGAAGCGGAAGCATTTCCAAATCTCCTCGTGAATGAATTCCGGTGTATTCAAACTGCGCCCACGCCTCCCTTCTCTCCCCACCAGAATTCCCTCCCGCCGTCTCCCAGATTTCCAGTACCTGGAAAGAGTTGAACAGCATTTCATAGTGCATTTGAACTTGCCAAAGAATCCCTGACACGTCTGTGTATGGCATAGCCATGAAAACAATGTAGTGAACGCCGAACAGAGGCATAAGGACGAGGGTAGATTTCAGCAGCTTCCTGCGGGGAAAACAAAGGGACACGGCGGGAATTAGTGCGCGGAAAAACCTCCCCGGTTTGCCACTGGCCACGAGCTGCTTGCGGTTTTCTCCGTGCTCCCCTTGGATATCGGACGTTTCCACGGGCGCTGTGGAATTCCGCCTGGAATTCCAAGCTGTTGCTTCTCCCATTGGGATGCGACACGCCGCAGCGTGTCTCGGCGTGCCAGTCTAACCCTCAACGCGTCCCCGTGTGGTGCTGGAGGTGACGACCTCCGAGGTGGCTTTTCCAGCCTCCAGGTTCGGGTCGGGATCGTGAGTGGGAGGCGGAAAGGAAGGAAAGGAACGCCTGCTGCAATTCCAGCCCTCAGGTTCCAACCGCCACCAAATCCCCGTATCCCTGAAGGACGGCTCTCCATCTTCACGTGGCTCCCACACAACCCACGGTGGCCGGCACCGCTTGAGCGGGAGGCTGGAGAACTGACTTCCGGAGGTCTCCTCCAGCCTCAACCGCTCTGCTGAGGCAAGACAGGAAAACCCACCCCGGATCCGTGGCTCCTGTGCAATGAGCAGGGCTGGAGGAGAGGGAAGCGGATCAGGAGTGGAATTACTCCGGGCATGCGGGGGAAGAGGACAGAGCAGAGGTGAACACTCTTAGGAGGTGCTTTGGGCTGCAGCATTCCTTGGAATTCCTTTTTTCAGGAAGCAGCTCCACCTCAGCACAGGATCCGTGCTGGGGACTCCAAGGAGGCACCACAACCCGGAGTACTTGGCTGGGCTGGCTCCGGAGGGAATCAGCTTTGCCTGGAAGTGACATTAATTGAGGGATTAAACCTTGTGCCAAGGGTTCCAGCAAGCCTCCGAGTGCAGCAGGGATCGGGAAGAGCAGGAATCGCTCCCAGAAAGCCCCGGCACCGCCTCTGCCCAGCGACTGCAAACCACCGAGGGAATTTAACACTTTAAAAGGAGCAGGCCCCATCCAAACCATAATTAATGGCAAAGCTGCAGCCAGGGAGAAGTAAATAAGTGGATAAATCAGAACCCTGACAGGGCAGCGAGGAAAACCGGGAGGTGTTTTCCTGCCCAATCTCCCGCCTGCCTCAAAGGTGTGTTTGGAGAGGGAGGTGGGAGCAATGAGCTCATGGTTTACATCCCAAATCGTTCCTCTCCTCCCCCTTCCCAAGCGTGCTGTTGGGCCATTCAGGAGACCCCGAGAAACCTTGGGAGCTTTCAAGCAGCCGTGGTGTCCCAGCAATCCCATTTTTCCGTCCAGTTTTTGACCATGCCACCAATAACCTGGATTATCAAAGGGAGACGAGATGGCGGAACAAAGGAGAATCGAACAAAAAGCGAAACGAAATTGGAATCTTTTCTTTCCAGCTGGGCCAAGGCACTGAAACACCCGCCCAAGGGCAGGTTTAACAAATAGGCCAAGCTTTACAGAGCACGGGAGGGAAATAAATAAAGGGAAATAGACCGATACAAGTTCTGCGGCCTTCAACAGCACAAAAAAGTGTTTTATTTTTGCGCTTTTGGTTCAAAAACTGGCTGAAGAGCTGGAATGCCTCCCTAACCTCCAGCAGGCTGGATCCAAAAGGCTCGGGGGAGTTTTAAGTTGCTCGGATCCATTCCGCATTACCACACTTGGATGACGACCACCTTCTCGCCTTATTTTAGGCGGCTCCAGTTCCCCCTGGGCTTTCTCCGCAGCCAAGGGAGGGAGCCAAGGGCTTTGTCCCATCCCAGAAAGGGGGACAGGGCAGGTGACACTCACCTGTACTGTTGCCTCGAGTCGCACCTCCCTGCATTCGTCTCCCGGAGCTTGGTTGCGAGGACTCTGATAATATTGATAAAGAGAATGAAATTTACCTGCAGGGAGAAGAGAACAAACGGCAAAGAAAGGAGAGCTGTTAAAAACTGACGGAAACGGTGGTGTTCAGCTGGTGATTCCCCCAGGTGAGGCAGGGCTGGGGCTGGGGAGGAAGCTCCTCCTGTGGGAGGGATGAGCGTCCCAGGAATGATCCCAGGGTTTTCAGCTTTCGGGGAGAACTTGGAATGGCTCACAAGGTGTGGACATCTGACATGGAAACAGCTGAGCCAGCCCAGCAGGCGCCTGGAGAAGGCCAAAATGAGGTTTTATTTGTCTTTCACAGCCCAGCTGGGATTAAGGTCCCCTCGGGATACCAGGAGCGCTCCTAGGATGTCTTCCCACCCTTCCATGTGCAAAAGGAAAGAGGAACAAGCCAAATGCGCCGTGATGAAGACACAGAGTGGACCTAACTGGAGAGGACAGCCCAAGAATGCAGAAGGGCAACAAAACTGCTGGATTTCTCCCATGTTTCCACTGCCAAGTTTCCTCTGGGAAGTGTTTAGGATGGAGCAGACAAGGACAGTCAGGGAATATCATCTACTTCCCTTCAGGGAGACACATCTGTGAGCCCAGCTCATGGCCAACTGCTCAAGACAGTCCCAGTGGCGCCTGAGCGCCTTGGAACAGGCTGCCCCAGGAAGAGGTGGAATCCCCATCCTGGGACGTGGCGGAATCTCCATCCTGGGATGTGGTGGAATCCCCATCACGGTACGTGGTGGAATGCCCATCGTGGGATGTGGTGGAATCTCCATCCTGGGATGTGGTGGAATGCCCATCCCGGGATGTGGTGGAATCCCCATTGCGGGATGTGGTGGAATCCCCATCCTGGGATGTGGTGGAATTGCCATCACGGGACGTGGTGGAATCTCCATCCCAGGACATGGTGGAATCGCCATCCCGGGACGTGGTGGAATGCCCATCGCGGAACATGGTGGAATCGCCATCCTGGGATGTGGTGGAATCCCCATCGCGGGATGTGGTGGAATCCCCGTCCCGGAACATGGTGGAATCCCCATCATGGAACGTGGTGGAATCGCCATCCTGGGATGTGGTGGAATCCCCATCGTGGGACGTGGTGGAATCCCCATCTCGGGACGTGGTGGAATCCCCATTGCGGGACGTGGTGGAATCCCCATCGCGGGATGTGGTGGAATCCCCATCGNGCCGGGACGTGGTGGAATCCCCATCCTGGGGTGTGGTGGAATCCCCGGCCCGGAACATGGTGGAATCGCCATCCTGGGATGTGGGGGAATCCGCATCCCAGGATGTGGTGGAATCCCATGTGGATGTGGCGCTTGGGGACAAGGTTTAGTGGTGACCGTGGTGGGAGTGGTCGGACTCGATCTGGGAGGACGTTTCCAACCTTCATGACTCTGTGGTCCCAGTCTTGTCCTACGGGAACACGCTGAGGAAAATTTAATGGCAACGCCTCATGGAGAGGAAAGATGGGTTGACATTGGAGAGATTCCCATCTTTTTAGAGATCTTCGGAGCTTGGTTTCCCCGCATTCCACCAGCTGCTGGCCCAGCCAAACCCATCCATGGGATTACAGCAGGTGCAAGGGAAGAACCATCCTGGGACTGCCCTGAGCAGATCCATGGTGCTGGATAATTCCCTGGATTCCTCTGGAGGCTCCAGCACTTCAAGATGCCAAATTACCACACCACACACAGGCTTGGAATTTTGGGGGGGGACCATTGTGAACCTCAAGCTGGACAGCCCAGGAGGCCTCCTTGGATCCATTTCGGTTGGAGCCGGAACAGATCCGTGCTCCAGCTTTTCCATGATGGTGATCCCACACAATCAGCGGAGAGTCATTCCAGTGGTTAATTATCCTCCACGGTAAAACCAGGAATTCCCTGAGCTGCTGAAACAGCAGGGCCTGGTTTGCCGTGGCTTTGTCTCCTGTGGTTGGATTCCTTCTCCTTTAACGAGGTTCAAGTTAATTTGGAACCGTTCTCTTCCATAAAAACCCAGGGAAGGTCCTGCCACACCCTTCCCCTCTCTGGGATATGAGTGAAATTTCTCTCCGGTGTCCATTTTCCTGTTTTCACGAGGTTTGTGGGAATTTTACAACCCGGCAACCCCATTCCCTGACTGGTACAGGAATTACGAGGGAGGACTGGATAGACCAACAGGCAGGGAAGCACAGAGCCTGGGGGCATTTAATTCCTTGGAAACCAATCTGAAAGGGAAAAACCAAGCAGGATTTATGTGTCTATAGGAATTTTTCCAGCTTTAAAGGCTCCGAAACGGGATCTTGTTCTGCTTTTGTTGGCAAAATTAAAGATTCCCAACCTTATCACACTCAGGTGGGAAACACCTCTGATTTCCCCAAAAGTGCTAAATTTTAAAAGAAATCCAGGCCAAGGAATCACATCCAAACTAGCAGAAAGTGGAGGGATTTTAAACCCCTCAGCCTCCAGAATCTCATCCAGAAAATGCAGGACTTATTCCAGCGATGTGGGAATGGCAGGAGCAGCCAAGTGAACAATACGAACCCACAGAAATTAAACAGACACAACCCAAGGAATATTTTTGCATAATAAGCAGCTGCATTTGCAAATTGCCAGGGCACAGGCACGGCCTCCTGGAGAAACCTTATTTTTCCAAGGATGAGCCTCAATCGGGCTCTTTCTCCTCTGCTAATTGGCCTTTAAATGAAATGCGATGAGGTTGCTGGAATTCATTTAATTGAACCATCCGAACTTTCCTCCCCGGCCTCCACCGCTCCGTTTCCAAAGATGCGGTCTCGGCGATGCATTTCTTCCAAGGAATTGCTGGAGCCAGGTGGAGAATTTCCACCGAGAGGATGAAATCCAGGCCCCCACCACGTCCC
This sequence comes from Callaeas wilsoni, assembly GCA_013398955.1. Taxonomy (NCBI): domain Eukaryota; kingdom Metazoa; phylum Chordata; class Aves; order Passeriformes; family Callaeidae; genus Callaeas; species Callaeas wilsoni. The sequence continues at coordinate 24,168 of VWPU01007051.1, forward strand.
AAAAACCTCCAAAAAAATCTCACCTAATGGCACAGACGGGCACATCCATCCCAGAAAATTTCCTGCTCTTTGTGTGTCGTGTTCTCCTCACCCGCACTGAGCATCTTCCAAGGCCTCCTGATTTGTGAGGCGGGAGGAAGAGCCTGATTCTGAACCCTCCGGGCTGGGGAGAGATTCCTACCGACTCCACTCACGGATGAGTGGAAAAGGGGGATGGGATTTGGGGGACTGGATGAACGCTATATGGATTCCATCAGGAGATGGAGAACTCCAAATAAAGAGGGTAATTAATGGATTCATTGAAAGCAGGTTTAGCTCATCAGGGCATAATTGAATCCGCCTGTTGCAGATGATTAACTCTTGTAACGCCCTCTCCAGCTTTGGAGAGCTCCTCCCGTGTTGGGATAATGTCGCTTGGATCCTTTTCTTTCCCCTCTGGCTCCTGGGTGGGGGTTGGAATAATCCACCCTCAGTAATTAAAGATCCAATCAAAGCTGGGATGGTTTTGTTTCCCTTCCCACCTCGGGCTTCCCAAGTTTTATGCATTCAGAAAGAATGGGATGACCCTGGAACACGCCTGGGAAAAGCTTCGGTCCAGCTGCAGACCCCAGATTCCATCTCTTCCCACTGGAGATGCGTGGGGAGAACACCTTATGAGCCCTGGAAGCTTCCCGGATCGTCTGGGCTGGAAATATTGCCTTGAATGTTGGTTTCATTCATGATTTCAGGCTCTTAGCCCTAAAAATGTGGGATTTCTCTCTCCTCGGAGCCGCTCACAAACCCTTCTGCTGTTTTCAGCTGCCAGAATTCCAGGCAGGACAAATACGAACCCCTCAGAGTGGATATGTAGGGATTATTATAAGGCGGGATTTTTGACCACGGGGTATTAGAGCAGAAGATCCGGGATCGGCTCTTCCCAAGGGCCCTAAGGCCTCCCACCGCCTCCCTCATCCCATTACTCACCACGATAGCTGCCAGGATGGGCACCTGAATTATCCACTTCAAATTGCCAGCGCTCAAGTCCCAGCACCTGAGGAGAGACCGGCACGCCGTCAGGAAAGAATCGGAAGAGCAACCGACTCAAGAGTTCCTTTGGAAAAGTCCCCCTGGAAGGCTGAGTTCCTCCGAAGCCCGGTGGAAGGACCTCGCTCTAACCCCGCCTTCACGACTTCGGAATCTCCCTTTTCCTGCTGTTATGCTGCTAAAAAATGAAAATATTCCTCTGCTCTCCAGAGGGTGAAGCTCTTTCCAGCTCTTTCCACACTCATCCAGACTCGTCCCTTTCAGGTGGGAACGGATCCCTTTCCACTTATTCACTTCCTTCCCAGAAAAAAATCCCTACATTGAAAGTAACCCAGGTTTCATGAACACGGGAGAGGCTGAACTGACGTAGGATTACAGAATCCTGGAATGGGTTGGGTTGGAAGAGACCTGAAAGACGATTTGATTCCAAATCCGTGCCATGGCAGAGAGGTTGCTCCAAGCTCCATCCAACCTGGCTTTGGACATTTCCAAGGAAAAGGCAGCAGCAGCTTCTCTGCGTGACCTGTGCCAGGGCCTCCCCACCTCACAGGGAAGAATTTTTCCCAGCATCCCATCTATCCTTGGCTTCCGGCAGCGGGAAGCCATTCCGTGTGTCCTGTCCCTCCCGTTCCTGACGCATAATCCCTCTGCAGCTCCCCCGCAGGCCTCTCCAATCCCAGATACATCCCTGCTCGTGGCAGGGGGTTGGATTAGATGGCCTTTAAAGGTTCCAACCCAAACAGCCATTCCACGATTCCCCCTTGGAATAAATCCGCACGGCTTCCCCTGGGGACTGGTGGTGCAGTTCCACGCTCCCTTCCCGGCTTTCCTTCAACCCCGCCCTTGCAGGGAGACCCGGCCATGTCCCAAAAAATCTATCTCCATCCACCTTCGGTCCTTATCCCAGCGAGGACTGGAAAGGCCGGCCCGGTGACGTGGATATTGGGATGCGGGGATCCCGCCCTCCATCTGCAAGAGGGAATGGGCGCTGTTTGCTCCCAGGGGTTTCCAGCAGCCATTGGAAAAGGTGACTCAGTGTTAATTATTCTGCTGGAATTCTTTCCAGCCCTGGACATGGGAATGCCACAGGCTTTTCCTTATCTGATCCAGGTGACCCCCACACGGCAGCTGCAGTATTCCCAGGCCAGCTCCTCAGGGAAAAAGAGCCGGGAAAACCATCCGGTGCTCCCCAGAAGCTTCCATGGGGATGAGCCGGTGTCACCGATGTGTCGCCCTTCAGTAGCTCTGCTGATCCCCCCATCCAAGCCTGGAGCTGAAATCCCATTCGGAAAGCAGCGTCTTCCCAGGCAAACCCATTTGGGAATGCCTGGGGAGCCTCTGCTGGAGGACCCTGGGCATATGGAAGCTGTTTTGTGGTCGAGCCTGTGAATTCTGGGGGAAAGGCCAGGTTGGAAGGAGCTTGGAGCAGCCTGGGATAGTGGAAGGAGTCCCTGTCCATGGCGGGAGGTGGAACGGGATGAGCTTTGAGGTCTCTTCCAACCCAAACCTTTCTGGGACTGTAAAATCCATGGAGGAATTACGGCTTCACCACTCCCCCCACCAAACCTCTCCGACTGCGAGGCAGCTGCTGTGTCCCAGATTCATTCCCGCTCATTCGGGATTCTAAGGATCCCTGCCTTGTCCCTGCCCAGGTGTGACACAGTCCCTTTATCTCCAGGGATAACAACTGCAGCTATTCCCATTTACCGAATCCCGCGAAACTAAAGGAAAAATTATCCTTCCCTTCCATCCACCACCCTCCTCCAAAAGTTAATGACGTCATGGCAGAATTCCAGCTTTGCCCGGTTCTTTTTCACTCCGAGCTCGCCCACAAATCCCAGGAAAGCTTTGCGCGTGAAAGGGAGAGAAGGAAACCCGAGTGGGACTTACTCCGTGTCGGCCAGAGTGGCTCTGACGCTGGCCCACACCGTGACAAACACAGCGGGGAGTCCTGCAAAAGAACACAGGGGACGCTGGGTCAGCGCGGGAGCCGGGGCTCCGGCACCGAAATTCCAGGTGGAGTGGGTCAGGGGGAAAGCGGAAGGAGCAGTTTTTAATTATTCGGGCATGACTGAGATTTGGGAAGGCTGAGCTGTTCTAAGAGCCGAACGACCCAGCCAGGGGTGCTCACGACAAGGACTCTGAGGAGCTGGAGCGAGTCCAGGGAAGGGAACGGAGCTGGGAAGGGGCTGGAGAATTCCTGAGGGAGCGGGGAAAGGGGCTCAGCCTGGAGAAAAGGGGGCTCAGGGGGGACCTTGTGGCTCTGCACAGCTCCTTGACAGGAGGGGGCAGCCGGGGGGGGACTCGGGATCTCCTCCCAGGGAACAGGGATGGGAGGAGAGGGAATGGCCTCAGGCTGTGCCAGGGGAGGTTTAGGTTGGATATTGGGAAAATCCCTTCCTGGAAGAGTCTGTGCAGCCCTGGCACAGCTGCCCAGGGCGATGGTGGAGTCTCCACTCCTGCAGGGATTTAAAAACCCCGTGGATGTGGCACCTGGGGACTTGGGTCAGTGGCGGCCTTGGCAGTGCTGGGGGGTGGTGGGGCTCCGTGATCTCCGAGGCCTGAGAGCGCTGGAACCTGAGAGACCGGAACCAGCTTTGGCCACCTCATCCCATGGGAAGCAGAGAACTCTGCTCTGGAGCCAGGCTGGGAAAGCTGGGAATGTTCTCCTGGAGAGGAGAAGGCTCCAGGGAGAGCTCAGAGCCCGTCCAGGGCCTGAAGGGGCTCCAGGAGAGCTGGAGAGGGACTGGGGACAGGGCATGGAGGGACAGGACACAGGGAAGGGCTTCCCACTGCCAGGGGGCAGGGAGGGAGGGGAGATTGGGAAGGAATTCCTGGCGGGGAGGGTGGGGAGGGGCTGGAATGGAATTCCCAGAGAAGCTGTGGCTGCCCCAGGATCCCTGGAAGTGTCCAAGGCCAGGTTGGGACAAGGTGTCCCTGCCCGTGGCAGAGTGTGGAATGGGATGATCCTTGAGACCCCTTCCAACGCAAATCGTTCCACGATTCCATGATTCCAATGGTTTTATGCAGTACACCTTTCCCAAGATATTTCCTCCCTTCCTTCACATCAAGGAAAAGCAGATCAGGAGTCAGGCTCGGACGGTTTCTCCCAGAAAATCCCTGGATGGATTGGAAGCTCTGTTAAGTGCCGGAGAGCTGCTGCACGAAGCAGAGAAATGCTAAAATTTAGGCTTATGCTTCCAAAATATCCAGCCAAAGGTTCATTCCCAAATGAACCATCCTGATTCCAGCACAGCTACCCCAGGCCATCATCTTTTTCCCTGTGAAACGTGGAAAAAAAATTCCCCGATACCCAAATGCAACCTCGTATTTATTTTTGTAGGGTCCAGTTATTTGTACAACTGAGTCCCCTACTGGCTTCCCTTAAAAAGCAGGATCCAATCCACAGTAGCTTCCACAAATTTGGGAAGAATGACCCCTTTCAGGTCGGGGGGGAAAAAAAAAGTTATTAAAAAATAAATAAAGGCGACATTTATCAGCGGGGACTGTGAAGAGGCTGTTCCCAGTCTAAGCTCACTGGGGCTCGGGGATAAGCCCAGGCTTAACTTTCAGCATGCACTTAAGTCTCATTAGGGTGCTTAAAGGTTTTCCTGACCACGGGGTGTGGAGCAGGGACGGCCGTGTCCCAAACCCGGGGACAACGGGGCCCTTATCCCGGCCGGGAGCTGGGAATGCCGAGGTAACACAAGAAAGCGTAAATAATTAAACACAGAGCCTCACTCAGGCCCAGCGCTCCCACAAAGCCACGTTTGTAAGGAATTCATTCCCGCTCCACAATTCCCTGTGTCGCTGGCACTGGGAAGAAAATCCTTGACCTGTTGCACTGGGAGTTCGGAGCGAGGGAAGTGAGGGCTCGGGGAAGGTGCTGATTCCCTGTGGCAGGCACCGGCCGTTCCCTCCTCCCTGGTATCCACCTATCCATGGAAATTAGGGCAGGCTCTGGAATACCGTCGAAGGTTTAAACGGATTGAATTTTTTGGTGCTATTCCGGTTCCTGTCCGCTGAGGAACTGCCGTGTTGATAGGCTGTCCATGAAATGTTGGGTATTCCCACCACAGCAAAGCTCCAAGTCCTAAGGATGGATTTTTTGGGAGGTTTGGATGTCTGACAGGAATTTGTTCCTCTCTTGCCTGTCCTGAGCTCCAGAAGGGACGCAATTCCCGTTCTTACCTATCCTGCGCCGAGTTCCAGCTCCCAAGCAAAAATAAAACACCCAGGGGGAAATGGTTATCCCTAAAAATCCCAATGTGTGCATGGATGGATGGATGATGGATGGATG
>VWPU01007051.1:29741-51887 GCA_013398955.1 Callaeas wilsoni
ATGGATGGATGGATGGATGGATGGATGGATACACGGATGGATGGATGGATCAATGCATGGATGTATGGATGGATATATGGATCGATACATGGATGGATGGATACACGGATACACGGATGGACGCATGGATGGATGCATGGATGGATACATGGATGGATGCATCGATGGATGGATGCATGCATGCATGCGTGCATGCATGGATGGATGGATGGAGGATAGATGGATGGATGCATGGATGCATGGATGCATGGATGGATGGATGGCTGGATGCATGGATGCATGGATGCATGGATGGATGGATGGCTGGATGCATGGATGCATGAATGGATGGATGCATGGATGCATGGATGTCCTCCCCCTCGATCCAGCCCGGCCCCGCCATGCCGTGAGCGACTTGTACAGAATCCACATTGTATGCGCTGTGCATTTCCAGCCACACACACAGTGTGTACAATGCAGGTGCTATAAAGTCAGGAATCTCCCCAGCAGCTGGAAAATGGGAAAGATCTGCTGGCCACCCCACCCCCTCCGGGGCTTTCCCCATGTCCGTGTCTCCCAGCAGCTGGAAAAATGGGTTTGGTGCATGCGGAGTGAGGGAGAGACTGCCGGGAGGGAGTTTAGGAATAAAGACCTTGTGTAGCTCTGGGAATTCCGGTCTCAATGCCTGGGATTTAGAAATCTCTCCGAGGAACAATGCCTGTGTTTTAGCAGTCCCTGTGTGTCCCATTTTCCTGATATTAAATGGGAATAATAATAATAATAATAATAATAATAATAATAATAATAATAATAATACTTTTAAGGCCTGTGGTACAAGTTTTTCAGGGAAGGATGATTCCTGCCTAGATACACATGCAGGGCTCACCATCATGGATTTTCGGAGTGCCTCCCACCATCCTTTTTATCTTTTCCGGGCGTCCCTGCAATCCCCCAGTTTGCTGAAACCCAGGGCAGCCCGGCCGTGCGTGTGGGAATTAACGCGGTGTGAAGGAAAAACGCCAATGGAATCAGCTTGGGTTTCCTGACCATTGGTCATGGCTCCTAAACTTCCTTCAGAAAACAGCTGCAGGGAGCTGGGAGTCTCCCGAGGGATTCATTGTTGCCCATAATGTCGTTATTTATTTATTTATATATTTTGGGTGGGTGCTGGCACGGAAGGAGCTCCTTTCCGTCATCAGGGTCTCCCCTGGGAGAAGGGAATTGAGGACTTTGGTGGAGCTCGTGCCAGCGAGGATGTGGACTGAAAACACCGGACAGAAATCCACGGAGCTGACACCGAAGAATAGCTCTTTGTCCTGCTTTTCCCAGAAATAGGATGCTGTAGGGTGATTTTCGCTCCCCTCTTTCCACCTTGGAGATTTCCAGGCGGGACGAATCCAATGCTGATTATTGCCAGAATATCCCAGTTTTTGGGGCAAACTTTTCTTTTCTGCGGAATAATTATTCATCCCTGACTCCCTGTCACTCATTGCTGTGGCGTGGGCAGGATCCAGTGCCCGCTGCAGGGAACTGGAATTTTTCCACTGTCTCCGGTGGCTCCTGGATTGGTTTGCCCTTTCCAGCGCCCAAAAATTATCCAAACAATCCGCCCGCGCGGGTGCCTGCGCGGACGTTATCATCCCGATCCAAACAAAGCAATCCCAACTGCCACCGGAGGGACCGTGTGTTCTCATTCCAGAGGAATTTCCACGGAGCAGCCTCAGGCTCCTGGAAGCCCAGGGATGCTGGCTGTTGTGACAGGTGTGACTCCAGCCCTGCCTGCGGTCGCTCCGATAAAATGATTATTCCCTGGAAGTGCTCGGGAGAATTAACGAGAGCGATCCCTGCCCATCCCAGCGTTTCCCTTTGGCTTTGCTCGTTAAACGCATGGCATTCTTCTCCAGCTGCTTCCCTCTCTTCCCGAATTCCCTCCGGGGAATTGCTTCTTTAAGTCAGCCTGATGTTATTTTTTGGGAGGCAATTTTTACGGAGCACGAAGGTTTGGAAGGAGATGAGTTTATTTCTCTTTTCTAATTGAATTTAGCTGGGGTTTTGTTCATTTGCTCTAGCAAAGAGGTGCCGTCCAAAGCCCTCTCTGTGCCTCAGCAGCTGAGACGGGAAAGGCCAAATCCCCAAAATAGAATCCCAAAATTATCGGCCTTAGGAGAGACCTTAAATCCCATCCCTTTCCGCCCCCTGCCAAGGGCAGGGACAACTTCCACTATCCCAGGCTGCTCCAAGCCCCATCAAATATCTCTTAATTTATCGATTTTCCCAAAGTTTTTCCAGCTGTCCAGGACTAGGCTCTTCCTGAGAGATGGATTCCCACTCTGGAATATTTCTGTATTTACACTTCCCATTTTTTGCCGTCTGTCAGCCCCAGCAGTTTCTGACCCATGGAGCAGCTGAACAGGAGGACTGGAAGGAGCTTCTTCCCCGTATCCCATTTGGGAAGGAGAAAGGCTGGAGAGAGCCCTGCCCTGGAGTACTGAATCCCAAAAATCTTCAGTCCTTCATAAACTCAGTTCTGTGTTCCCTGGCTTGCTCCGAGCTCCGCTGTTAGAGAGAGCCACCGGCTTTTTTTCCATAAAAACCCAATAAAATGTTCTGGAATGGGGAAGGGGTGGTGCACACATGAAACTCATCCTAAAATGCAGTCAGGATGTGGCCAGGTGGATTTGGGATCTGGAATCTGGGAAGTGGTGCTGGGCCAGGTAACCACAGCCCCCCACCCGGACAGGTTTTCCTGCCGTAATTCCTGTTTAAACCCGCACCCCATTGTCCTTCCTCACATCCTCAGGGATCGTCGGAAACATTCCCTGCTCTCCTCAAAACCCCCAGACTCCGAGACAGCTGTGGGCAGTTGTTTTATTGTCCCAGCACCTCGTAACTCCTGGGAAGCCAAAATTAAAGCCAGGAGCGAACAGAAATCCCATTCTCCTCCGAAATGTGCGTGCCCGCAACGTCTTCTCCTAATGAGCCCCTTGCCTGCGCCCACATCCCGCCCCTTTCTCATTACTCAGGGAAAAGATGCCCAAGTTGAAAGAAAAGGAAAATAAAAAAGTCTTCCCCACAAATTGCAGGTTTCCAGCGGAGTTCCAGGGCTCAGGAGACCTCAAGGATTTGAACCAGCTGAGGTTTGAGGGAGGAAATCAGAGCTCGGGGCTCTCATTGGGAGCAGATGCTCAAAGCCTCCCACAAATTTCTGCCCCTCCAGCTCAGCGCTGGTTTCTCGGCAGGAGGTCCTGGGAAGGGACTGGGACAACTCCCTAAAACCGGCTGTCTCATCCCAAATTTAGCCCTCACATTTCCTGCCCTGGAAGGGCGGCAGAACCTGGGGGCGGTCAGGCACCAACAGAGATTTGGGGCTGCCCCTGGATCCCTGGAAGTGCCCAAGGCCAGGTTGGACACTGGGGCTTGGAGCAGCCTGGGGTGGTGGAAGGTGTCCCTGCCCATGGGCCTTGAGGCCCCTTCCAGCCCAACCCATCCCGGGATTCCCTGGCTCTTCGTGCTGCCTCTCCAAGCCTGGGCTGATCCTTCTGGAGACCCTGGAAGAGCCCCAGTGCGAACACCCCAATTCGGGGACAAGAAAGGCTTCCCAGGATGGAAAACCTGCCCTCGCGAGCGTCCCCAGATGCTCATCCTGCCTCCGCCCCCTCTCCCACGTTTCTGTACATCCGCAATTTCCTTCAAGAGGCGTTTCCGGGTGAGCCCGGGGGAGCAGCCATGACTTACCCCAGCCAAACAACGTGAATCCCCAAAGATATTTCTTCTCTGAGAAAAATGCCATGAAGATGAGGCTGTGGAGATAGAGCCCTTCCACCAGGATCCAGTAGTAATTGGTCGCCAGGAAGTAGAGGAAGAAGGTGACCGCTACTTTACAGCCCACCTGCAGCGACCACAGAAGGACAGAGAAGGGACACGGGGTGAAATTCTGGCGCCGCACAAACGCATCGAGGTGGGGCGGGAGGGAAAATAAATCAGAAAGGTCTCCAGCAGGGAAATAAGAAAGATAAGGAAAATCTGTGGGAGAGCAGGAAAGATGAACAGCTGGGGAAAAAAAAAAAAACAAGTCCTGAGTCAAATGTCACTTTTCCAACAGCAGGTGAGTCGGGAGGTGGAGGAGGAGAGATGATGGCCTGATCCTGCTCTCTCTCAACCTGGTGATGAGGAGCTCACACATTTCCTAGAGCAGCTGCTTTATCTTTTCCCTGTGTTTCATCTTTCCCTGGGTTTTGTCTTTCCCTATGTTTCATCTTTCCTATGTTTCCTCTTTTCCCTGTGTTTTGTCTTTCCCTCTGTTTCGTCTTTTCCCTATGTTTCGTCTTTCCCTCTGTTTCATCTTTCCTATGTTTCGTCTTTTCCCTATGTTTCGTCTTTTCCTGGGTTTCATCTTTTCCCGGATTTCATCTTTTCCCTGTGTTTTGTCTTTCCCTATGTTTTGTCTTTCACTATGTTTCGTCTTTCCCTATGTTTCGTCGTTCCTATGTTTCGTCTTTTCCCTGTGTTTCGTCTTTTCCCTGTGTTTCCTCTTTCCCTATTTTTCGTCTTTCCCTGGGTTTCATCTTTTCCCTGTGTTTTGTCTTTCCCTATGTTTCGTCTTTTCCCTGTGTTTCATCTTTCCTATGTTTCGTCTTTTCCCTGTGTTTCCTCTTTTCCCTGTGTTTCCTCTTTCCCTATGTTTCGTCTTTTCCTGGGTTTCATCTTTTCCCTGTGTTTCGTCTTTCCCTATGTTTCGTCTTTTCCCTGTGTTTCACCTTTTCCCTGTGTTTCGTCTTTCCCTGTGTTTCGTCTTTCCTATGTTTCGTCTTTCCCTGGGTTTCCTCTTTCCCTGGGTTTCATCTTTCCCTGTGTTTCGTCTTTTCCCCCTATTTCTTGTCCATGTTGGCAGCCAAAGGGCCTTGACCAAGCTGTCCCGGTCTGGGTGTCCTGCCGAAATCCCAGCACTTGGAATTACAGCTCCTTCCTCAGCTCGTGGAGAGACCAAGCTGGGATGAAGCCGCCCCATCCCGTCAGGAGTGTCCACGCCAGGATCCTCCAGGTCAGTCCTCAACAAACTCATCCCAGATGGCTCCTGCTGCCTTTGGAGCCAGGTGTTCCAAGAGCAGACAGGACCTGGAGGTTTTTCCCCCTGGGAATGGCGAGGTGTTTGTGGAGCAGAGCTGAGCTTCAAGCTGGGAGATCTGGGAGAGGCTTCCAGGACATCCTGGTGTTGAATGGGCTCCTGAGCTGAGCTCTCGCTCCACACTGAGCTGAAATCCCTAAATTTTTGGGGAGGAAAAACCCCGACCATGACCCAACGCTCCCTTGGGATAGAGTGGGACAAAGCCACCCTTCTTCCCGATTTCCCAGAGCCAGCACAGAAAGGCTGCAAAATGTTGGTGCCGCTTTGGGATTAATCAATACAAAGCCAGCTCTTGTCAATGTGGATATCCTTGGAGTCTGGGAAGTTGAATTTCCCGGGAATTCTGTGGCTGCCACATCCCTTGGCCCGTATTTGTGCTGTCCCTTCCTTCGAGAGGAATACAAAGGACTGACAGAAAGTGTCAATAATAACATGGAAATAAAAAGGGAATTTTTTTTCTCCTGGCACAGCTCTAATTTTAATTTTTTGTCAATCAATATATACAGCTGCGCCTATATTTGCATATTGGTAATGTATGGACACGTTACACGCATTTTCTTTCCTAGACAAAGGGAGTTAAAATAGATTAATTAAAAATTCCCCCTAAATGAATTAGTAAATTTTATATTTATAAAAAAATCCTCATCTAGTTTAATAATATGGTCTGTGTTTATTTTTTTTAATTTATTACCTCATGCAGGGAACATGAGGCAATAATTGCAAAGTTCCCACTTCATTTGGAAACAAAAGAAATCCATTAATTGTTGCCTTCGTCGCTTGCTTGCCTGGCAATTCCGAAGAGTGGGAAATGCCATTAAATGCTAATAATCCAAAGAATGCCATCGATTATTCCAATTATTCTTTCTAATGAGCCCGGCACGAGGAGAAACACCAAACAATGCAGCGAAGCATTCTGTGTTCTTTCCCAAAAAAATGAGAGTTTTGGAGCATTTTGAGTGAGACTCCATAAATTAAAGACACGGATCCCCGGGATGGTGACAAAGTTCCAGTTGGGACACTCAGATGCACAGTGGGACATTCCCAAATCCTGCGATTTTTCACAGGGTGTTGCAGGTCCCTGGTTGTAGCACAAGCTGGGAAAGACTTGAGAAGCCAAAAAAACCCACAGGCAGGAGGTTTATCCCAGAATTCCTGAGGTTGGAAAAGACCTCCAAGGCCATCAAGTCCAAGTTGTGCCCGATCCCCACCAGAGCTCTGAGTGTCACATCCAGGAATTCCTTGGACACCTCCAGGGATGGGGACTCCAAACCCTTCTGGGCAGTTCCAAGGCCTGACCACCCTTTCCATGGCGAAATTGTTGCTGGTGTCCAACCTGAGCCTCTCCTGGCCCAGCCTGAGGCCGTTCCCTCTCCTCCTGTCCCTGTTCCCTGGGAGCAGATCCCAAATCCCCCCTGGCTGCCCCCTCCTGTCAGGAAAGAGTTGTGGGGAGTGGGAAGGTGCCATATCCTTGGGATTCCATGGGAAATCCATGATGGGACCAAGGAGGAGGAGAGTCGAGAGCTTCGGGATGTGAGAAACGTGAGGATGGGCTTCATCCCGCCCAGGAGCATGGACAACGCAGATATTGCCATCAGAGATTTCTGTTCCGTGAAAACCCCGCGGAATTTTGGAGAAGAGTCCAATTGACCTCACTTCCGTTTTTATTTTGGGATGTTGACTCGTCTGCCTGGGCTGGCTGGACTGGCTCAACCAGCCACAAAGGGAATCGGAAGCACAGATTCCTGGGACATGGAAGGGATTTTCCCCATGGAAAGGGTGCCCAGGGACGTTTGGAGCCCCCATCCCTGGAGGTGTCCAAGAAAGTCCTGGACGTGGCACTCGGTGCCCTGGGCTGGGGACAGGGTGGGTATCAGGCACCCACCAACCATTCCAGGGTTGGATGATCTTGGAATTCTTTCCCAACCTCGAGGATTCTGTCCAAGGCCTCTCTCTTAGACACCTCCTTTTTGCAGATGTCATGACACCACATCCTCCCCCCATTTTCCCTTCCCGAATGTCCTTTTTTCCGTACGGGAGTGGGAAAAGTCGTGCATTCCCCATCCCTGGGAGTGTTGTGAGCCAAGCTGGATGCGCCTCGCAGTGGGATGGTCAGGAATGTTTCCACAGCCATAAATTCCAGGAGGTATCGGGGGAATGTAGGTGGGAATCAAACCATCAACCTTGACTGCCGTGGGAACGGTTTTCCTTACCTCAGGAACTGGGCAATCCCCCTGGAACAATGGACTGGGAGTGGGAAAGGATGGGAAGAGGCTGTGAAAGGTGAGCAGGGTGGAAAACTCCCCAAAAGAGGCAGAGTGTTGAACCGAGAGGACAAAGACCAGAATCCCGGGAAAACGCTTCTCTGGGAATACTCACAAACTGCGATTTATCTGCCGGAGGTGCTTCCGTGATGGATTTCAAGTCTTCCTCGGAGATGCGCTCCATCTCCTCCAGGGCTGACCCGGAGTACAGGACCGCGTCCTTCACGAAGATGCTGACGGCTCTCAGCATGAAGGACACAAACAGGTGCATGTGGATGTAGTTCCTAGTGCAGTGCAAACGCCTGGAAGGGGAGGAAAAGGATTGGGAATTTTAGTCCAGCTGTTGGATGGAGTCAGGGCCACCGCTGGCTCTGGAGAGCCCCAGCTCCTCCCACCGGAAGCGTGTCCCCATGAGGGAGGGTCACCACTCCTTGCTCTCCTGTGGGGGTGGGAAATGGATTAATACCTGCCCCAGGGGCTTCAGGGAATCATGGAATCATGGAATCATGGAATGGTTTGGGCTGGATGGCGCCTAAAGCCCATCCAGGACCACCCCTTGCCATGGCAGGGACACCTCCCACTGTCCCAGGGTGCTCCAAGCCCCATCCAGCTTAGCCTTCGACACTTCCAGGGATCCAGGGGCAGCCACAGCTCCTCTGGGCACCCTGTGCCAGGGCCTGCCACCCTCCCAGCCAGGAATTCCTTCCCGATATCCCATCCGTCCCTGCCCTCTGGCAGTGGGAAGCCATTTCCGCTCTCCTATCCACACTCGCCCTTGGATTCCAGAGGCTCCAGAACCTGTGGCCGCTGGAAACCTCGCAGGGCTCCCTGTAAACCGTTAATATTTTTTTTCCCAGCCCAATTTAGGAGCGACTCCAGCAGTAACTCCGGTGTGCTGGGCTGTTTTCCCTGATTCCTGCTGGAAACCTTATCCTTTGGAGCAGTTTGTGGGCTCCACCCCAGCAATGGCAGCAGTGACCCCACAAATCCCGGTTGTAAAGCGCTTTAAGGTCCTTTTTGGGGGAAAAGCTTTTTTTTGGGGGGGGGGATGGTGAGAGGTGAGCGAGTCAGAGCCAGGAATAAGAGGTGTAATTTAGAATCAGGAATCAGGATTTTGGGAAGAAGGAACTGACCCCCTGGGGTCCCCTCTGTCCTCTGGAGCTCTGGTGCCGTGCCTGGATTTGTGGATGGATTTACATCCTCTCAATTCCCAGTACTCCGCACCAATTAAAAGCTGTGGTTTTATCCCTTTTGGAGGACGCTGTGATAACAACGCCAGTTGTTCCCTGCGATTTTACAATCCAAACTACACCGAGTGGAGCTGACGAGGTTTAAATTTGTTCCCTGCATTTCAAAGGGAGTCTCTGGAATATCCAGGATACAATCCGGCTTGATCTCTGGGATAAAGATGCTCCGGCACAGTTGCCCAGGTGGTCTGGGCTGGAAATAAAGTGCTCTGATGGACAAAGAAAAACCAGGAATTCTCTCGCACACGCGGACATGGAATACTTCATAAACCTTGCCAGTGTCCAGTGGGAAATGAAACAGAGGGAACAGGTTGGGAGATCAGGAGTGTGGGGGCAGGGATGGGGTCTGCAGTCCCCTTTGGATTGGGTCTGTCACGGATTTGGGATTCCCGATCCAGGCAAACCCCCCGACGCCTTTTGCTGCCTGCAGAAAGCTCTGAGCACTTTCAGAGCCCAAAGCCACACATTTTATTCCCAGCGTTCCGTGCCCGAGCTTCCCAAATCCCTCTGCAGGCACCACGTTGCTGTTTTTGGCCCCCTCCGCTCCCATCCGGGCCCTGCTGGGTTTTTAGGAGAAGACGCGAGCAGACATCGAAGGGAAGCAGATCTGGGTTTGGGGTCGCCCTGCTCCATCAGCTCACCACACAGAACATTCCCAAAGGACAAATTCCTGGATCTGGGTGACACCCCTCATCCCTCCCATCCCATGCTCTCTGTGCCAGCAAGAATCCCAGAATCCCAGAATGGTTTGGGCTGGAAGGGACCTCAAGGATCATCCTGTTCCAACCCCGACACCTTTCGCTATCCCAGGTTGCTCCAAGCCCTGTCCAACCCGGCCTTGGACACTTCCAGGGATGGAAGATGCAACTTTGGATCTGAGGAATGGATAATGAGGGTTCGAAGTGGTATTTAGGGGTCTAAATCCCTTGGCAGGGATGGTGGGAAAGGGAAGGGACGCAGTCGGAGTTAGGAAGGTCATTTTTGGATCCCTGGGAAGAGCAGCGGCGTGGGGAGATTGGAGGGATCAGCCTGGGAATTTTCCATCCCTTTCACCTGGTTTATCCTTCACAAAAACTTGGATTTAGAGTGGAATTTCCCTCGGGAAATCTTATTTATCTGCAAATCAGCCATCTAAAGATAAGCCAGCCACCTGCAGGGACAACGGGGACAGAAACTCCTGGACAGCCTTCCAAGGGATTCCTGGAGACACCCCTCTTGCCGTTTGCGACAAAGAGGACCTGGAAAACTCCGCTTGAGGGAAGCAGAAGGAGTTCCAGCATCCCACCCACCGACCCCCGGGAAGTTTGCCCTAAGTGACCCTAAACACAGCCCGGGTCACAGATGCCACCACCACCGGTGGCTTCCTGAGCTGCGCCACCCCAACCTTATCCTTACGGAAAAACCCGAGGCTTTTCCGGCGCCGCTTAGGTAAAAACAGAGCCGCCTACCTGAAGTATCCCAGGATAAGGACAGCAACTGTGAGGGATCCCAGGGAGATGGAGTATCCAACAGTATAAATCAAATAGAGGCGATCAAAGACCTCCTGCGGTAGAAACGATGGAGAAAACAGCGTCACATTGGGAACGCGGCCCTACGGCGCCACACAACCCTGGAAGCACCCAGAGCCCGGATCCTTCGGGAATCCCGTCTGTTTTGGCAGCTTGGGAAGCGGGGTTTGTGCTCCCTGAGGTGGGGAGATGGGATTTTCCCGAGGGGTTCGTGGTGGAGTCGGGGTCATCCCACACCTGGGGGTTTCGCGGTGTTTTCATCCCAAAGGAACCCAAAGCGCTTTACAAGCCCTCAGCCCAATCCAGGGACCGCTTGGGAATTTTTGCCTGGAAGAAATGCCTGCTGAGCTGGGAACTTTGCTGGAATGGCACAGTTTAGCCGCTGCTGGATGGCTGATGCCCAGCCTGGGGGAGCGTAACCCACCCCAGAAAACACGGGAAGGAAATGCTTTGGCTATGGGATGCGAGGAAAACAATCACCTGCGTTTATTTTTCCCTCTTTAAATCCAAAGCAGCCTCTGCCTGTGGTTATACAGTCCAGACACAACCTGAGCTTGCCAAAATCCCACTGGAAAAGCTCCTGTCACAGGAGAGTTCCTAATAACTAATCCTTCAGGAGGTTTTGGGTTGCTGTTTTCTAAAGCTGGCCTTGAAACCCTGAGGTTTCCATTAAATATCGGGATATTTTCCTTGATCCTGCTGGGACACGCGGCTGAACTCAGGGATTCCTGGAAAGGGTTAAAATGCCTGCCCCCATCCCAGGCCGTCCTGCCTTTCCCAGCCTGATTTTTCAGCAAAAAAATCCCGAAAAACCCAACCAATTCAGCAGCTTTCTCCTCATTCCCTCCTTTCCCTCGCCCCGCCCACGGGGCTGCAATAACATCGGGAATGCTGGGCTCTGAATGACAGCTCTGATAGGGATTTGAGGCTTGGAACGCTCTCCCGGAATGCCAAACCTCAGCCCTATTACATCAGAATCCGCAGATTTGGGAATGTTTCTCTGCGGTTTGCACTGGAGGAGCAAAGCCCTTGCCAGTATTAATTTACTGAGTGTGTCTGTGCGTATTTATGGGATATTTTTATGGATTTTTATAGATCTGTCTGTGGAGGCAGCAGGCCCTGAAAAGCCAAGAAGAGGAGATTTCAAAGCTTTCAGGGGATAAAATAGCCCGGTGCGATTCTCCTGCTGCCAAGCCGGAATCCTCTTGGAGCTGGAAAACGTCTGCCTCCGGAGTAAAAAATAAAATGAGAGTAATAATAATAATAATAATAATGATGATGATATCTCACTCCAAGGTTGGAATTCTCAGCAATCCAACCATTGTGAGGCCTCAGCAAAACATCCCTGAGCCCCCGTTCAGAAATTTCACCAGGAAGAAATTTCACCGGCAGTTCCTACGGGCGGGAACGGCCTTGGGAAGAGCACCTGGATCGGCGGGAGGTTTTGGGAGGCTGGGGTTGAGCGCTCTGATTGGCCACGGGGCCTCTCTTCGAAAGGAGGCACAGAAAGCCTCCCCTGGTGCCGCCCTCGGAGAAGGAGGTGCCCCAAATCCTACACGGAGTCGCTCCGGAGAGCTCTTGGGAAAGGTGATTTCTTGGGTGGGATGCTCAGATCCCTGGGGAAAGCCCACGGAGCACAAAAACTGAGGTTCTCCACTTCCGCTCCTCCCTCACTTGGAGCCCAGGACTGGTAGATCCCAGGAGCTTTTCCTCCCTGGATTTACCCAGGAGGGGGGAAAAAAAAGTAAAATCTCCAAAGGAATTCCAGGTCTCCCAAGGGAGGTCCCGGCTCCGTGAAAACCACAGGGAAGAACCAGGAAAGCTCCTCCAGGTAGGAAAATTTTGAGTCATCTCCCAGCTGCAACGACCATCTCCATGGTCTGAGGAGCATCCCTAGGGAGCTGAGGTGGATGGGAACTCAAATAATTCCCAGAAAACCACAAAGCCAAGCCACGGCCACAGCCTGGATCTCCATCACTCCAGGAAGTTCCCACCTGAATTCTCCTGGAAGCCCACCCTGAGGAGAGGCCGGCCATCCCTGACCATCCACTGCTGGAAGAGGCAAAAAGGGGCCTTGCCATGAGATCCTGGTTTATAAAGTGTGATAATTAAACCAGATAATTAAATTTAATTTAATTATCTTTTAATTGAAGTGCTCAGGGCTGGCGGAGGTGTCCGTGCCCACGGCGCAGAGCTGGAACCGGATGGGTTTTAAGCTTTCTTCCAACCACAATCCACTCAGGATTCCCTGATTCCATGAACTCGGTTCCTGCAGGAACCCTCCACTCTTTCAACCACCGCCACACGTGCGAAAGGAAAAGGAAAACCAGAAGGAGCAGGAATTTTCTGGTGGCAAGTCCTACCCCGAGTTTCATGGAGCTGCGCCCTGTATCCCAACTTTTCCTTTCCTCCTTTTTGTTCCCCTTTAGCGAGACACCAGCAACACTCTGGTTGTGAGGCTGGGAGGGATCCAGAGTTTTCTGAGGAAGGGGAAGGCTGTGAAGGGTGGGATCGGCAGCACGGAAGGCTGGAAGCGTAAACGAGGATTTTCCAGATGGAATTTCTGCAAAGTTTCTCCGAGCCGCTGGTTCGGATGTCGTTGAGGACACGTTTGGAATCAGGGCTTTGCTGCTTTGAGTGATAAACAAAGCCAGAGAATCTCTGAACTTGCTTTCCTCGTTTTTTTTTGGTTTTTTGGGTTTTTTGGGTTTTTTTAAACAGGAAAACGGGACTAAATAAAAAGTTTACTGGGATAAAATGAAAATAATTTTCATAAATATTCCCTGCTAAATGGGATGTTCACAAGATGGGATGCTCACAAAATGGGATGCTCACAAAATGAGATGCTCACAAAATGGGATATTCGCAAAAGGCGCAGAACAGGCACCGAATTCCAAAGCCTCAGGGAAAACGCTGATGAGTTTTTCCTGCAGGAATTCTGTTCCCCTCATCCATAGAGATTCCAGGCTCTTGGATCCTCGAAATCTGGAGAGTGACTGGGATCAGCTCTCACAAAAGACCCCCGGTTTAGCCTCAGATCCCCCGGTTTAGCCTCAGACACCCCGGTTTAGCCTCAGACACCCCAGTTTAGACATGCATGTCCATAAAAATCGTCTTTACGTTCCCTTCCAACCCAAACCATTCCAGGATTCTCGGATTCTGTTTCAGGAACGCACCAGACCGGACCCACAGGCATGGAATGAGGATGGCACCTCGGTGTTAACTGAAATTATGAACAAAACATCTCTCGGACCGTTTTTTTTAATCCCTCCACAGACTTTAGAACCTCTGCCCGTGCCCTGCTGCAAATGCCTGACACTTGGCTGGCATTCCTTTGTGGAATTCGGGATAGAACAGCCCAAACCCGTTCCTGCGCCGTCACTTTGGAGGCTCCACAAAGTTGGTTGCTTTTCCCAGGACCCCAGAGAGCTCCAGGATTGCTGCTTGGAACAATGGAGTTTAGATAAAGCAGCCCTGCAACACGCTGGGCCCTTCCCATTGTGTTGGGAAGGGGACGGATTCTCCAGGCCTCTCCGAATTCCCGGGAAGCCGTAAAAGCCCCAGGAGCAGATGAAGACAGGATTGGGGCTGGATCTTAGGATGGCCCGTCCTGCTGGTGGTTCCCAAGCTGAGCCGACCTCCCAAGCTGCTGGCTCCGAGTCCCCTTCCCTGGGATTTTGGGAGATGGAGATCCCGTTCGGCCTTAAGCTCATCCTTGGAAAGAGGGTGGGTTTGACCTGCTTTAAAAACAGCTTTTTTTGGCACTCCTGTTATTTTGGGGGAGACGGGAATGAGGGAAATTCCCGAGGGTTTGACCCAAACACGCCATTGCTGCTGCCACTTTTTTGGAAAAAAGTGACCGGAAAAATGATCCTGCTGCTATTGGCTGGATGCGTGGAAGGGAAGGGATCCGCAGTCAGCGGTTCTATGGAATTTGGGGAGAAACAGCCTAAAAAGCTGCCAGAGGTTCGTCACTTGTCATTCGTGCCACATTGCACCCGAAGACTGAGGAGCTCCAGGAATACGGGCCACCCTCGCTCCTGGTTTTAAGGGAACTTAAGAAGGGAAGGAGAAGGGCCAGGCCAAAGCTCCTTTTAACTCGGCTCCGTGTCTTCTCCATGGCCAGGCACGGATGCTCAGGGAAGAGTGTGAGAACGGAACAAATGCGCAATAAATATGGTGTGGATCTGCTGGAGAGATCCAGAGGAGGACCCAGAGCTGTTCCCAGGGCTGGAGCCCGGCTGGGAGAGCTGGGAATGTTCACCTGGAGAGGAGAAGGCTCCATGGAGACCTCAGAGCCTCTTCCAGGGCCTAAAGGGGCTCCAGGAGAGCTGGAGAGGGACTGGGGACAAGGGATGGAGGGACAGGACACAGGGAATGGATTCAAACTGAAAGAGATTAGATTTAGATGGGATTTTGAGAAGGAATTCCTGGCTGGGAGGGTGGGGAGGGGCTGGACTGGAATTCCCAGAGAAGCTGTGGCTGCCCCTGGATCCCTGGAAGTGTCCACGGCCAAGCTGGGCATTGGGGCTTGGAGCAACCTGGGACAGTGGGAAGTGTCCCTGCCCATGGCAGGGGTGGCACTGGGTAATCCTGTCCCTCGTGGCGGGGAAATCATGGAATGGGTTGGTTGGAAGGGATTTTAAGGATGATCCCATTCCACCCCGTGCCATGGGCAGGGACACCTCCCACTATCCCAGGCTGCTCCAAGTCCCGTCCAGCCCGGCCTTGGACACTTCCAGCTGATTGTTCACTCCCTGTTTAATGCCACCTGGAAGGAATTTGAGGAAACCCTTCCCTGGATCACTTCCTCCTACCTGGCTGAGGGAAGAACCAACCTCCAGGGCTGACAATTCCCACCTTCCAGTGGTAATTTTCCCCGAGGAAGCAGCCCAGGAGCGGTTGCTCCCCGGGAAGTTACGAGCTGTTAATTCCCGGGGCTCTGCCGGCTTTAACACGCTTTGCTCTCTGCAGAGAGCGGTTTCCGCGCCGCTCTGCGTGGAATAATCCCCATTTATTCGGGGCAGGACACCGGCTCGCTCTGGGGGCCTCTCTTTGCTGCTTCGGCCGGCCTTAAAATTATCCCAGCGCGGCTAAAACGGGAAAACTCCCCGCCTAAGCAAACATTCCCGGCTGGAGATGCGCGCACGCGCGCCGTGTTTATTTAGGCGCGAATATCTCCAGCTATCTATAGGCACGGGCCTATTTCTAGAGATAGCCAGCAAATCCACGTATTTATAGCCACAGACAGTTGGGGGTTTTTTTGGGGGTTTTTGGTTTTTTTTTTCCTAAAATCCCAGTTTCTTAAAATTCCCTCTGCATCTGCTCGGAGCTGGCCATGATCTCCTGGCAAAACGCTGGGGTGAACGCAGCTGTTGGCGGTGACGCAAAGATGCTGCTCCCCAGGGAGGGGAATAATAATAGAAAACAATCCCTCGCTCGGGACGACGGCTCCGCACGGCCAAATCCCCCCGTTCTGACATCTCGGGACGTGTTTACTCCAGGAAAAAGAGAAACCAGAGGAAGATTTATGAATCCCGGGGCTGCAGAGCCGCGTTTGAGCGTGGCAAAGAGGCCCCCGCGCTCCCTCCGTGAGTAAAGTCGTCACACTGAGGAAAAATGGGCATTTTTTTTGTCCCCCTCTTTAATTTCCAGAGTGGTTTTCACACCCCAGGGGCCAAGAGACCTGCGCTGGACGCACCTGATCTGTCACAAAATTCCAGACGCCTCTGTGAGAAAATGAGGGAAAAATCACGGAATCACTGGGGTGGGGGCAGGGCCAGGCTGGGGAAGAGACCTCTCGCAAATATAAAATTAATAATTATAATAATAACAATAATAAATTAATAAATCGGTGCCATTAAAAAGAGGTTCGTTAATCAAAGTACAGCGTCAAAGCTGGCAGAAACGTCCACTTTTTCCGGCGTTCTTGGCCTGTGGGTGAGCACCGCTTAAGCAAGACCGGCCTGGTAATTTTACCTGAGCAGCGATGACGGTTTAATTAGTCTTAATATCAAATATCATTCCATTCGGCTACGACAGAAAATTCCTGGCAAAAAGACTCCTTTGGGTGCTGGGGACGAGGTTTTTGGGACGGGTCATGGAAAGAGCTCACCAAGGGAGGGCTCACGAGGAGCAGCCGTTTCCCGGGAGGCTGAGAGTTAAACCGAGGGGATGCCTCCCGTGATGGTCTCCGTCGGGAAGCGCAGCCCAAGCCCCCGTGAGCCCCCCGGGCACATCGAGCCCACCGCGGGAGGCTCTGATCCCGGCCCGTCCTTTTCCACCCCGCGGGCGGAAAGGCCCCGTGTCTTCCTTGTGGCGAGGATAAAAACGCGACAGCCCTCTTCTCCCTCGTGCCCTTCCTCTGCCCGTTCACCCTGACCAGCCCTGCCTGTGGTACGTTGGAAAGGAAGGATGTCCTTTTCCTGGGGAAAATCTTGGAATCAGCTGGAAAATTCCCGCTCCGGGACACGGCTGAGGGTGGCGGGACAGAGGAGACAATTTCGGAGCGGTCTAAAGTTTGTGTGTTGACCAAGATGCTCAATGACTCCAACACCCGCTCCAGGACCTTCCCAGGAAATTCTGGGGTGGAAGGAGCTCTTCCCGCTGGGAACCAGGAGAAGTCCCACCAAACTAGTTCTGGAAGGGAACATCATCCAGCCCTTTTCCTGGAGCGCCTGGAGCAGCTCCCGGTGCACACAACCTTCTGTTCCCGGCCCACGTGAGAGAAAACACTCAGCTCCTCAAAGAGCCCGTTTCCTCCTTTTCCTCATTCCCTCATTTTCCTAAACCACCTCATTCACGAGTTGCTTCAGTCTTGAGGAGAAAAAAGCAACCAAAAAACAAAACCAAAACAAAAAAACAAAACAAAAACATCAAAAAACCCTAGTCTGTGGTTAGATTTAAAATTAAGACCATTGTCCCAGAGGGCCTCTGGATCATCCCCAAGGAAGCCGTGGTTAGATCCTTATCTCCGGCTGTCTGGGATAATCCTCCCCGCAGCCGATCAGTCCCTACTGCCATGCCCCGTATCCCAGGGGATGCTTCCAAGAACCGCTGAAAAAACAGAGGTTTTGGATAAAACCCTCGGGAATTACAGGCGCGTGTGGGTGGGAACGTCATTGTCTGTGGGACAAGGAGGTCACATCCTCCCAGGTGACACCAGTGACAGCTCCGCCGTCACCTCAGCACGGAATTCCCTCCAGGAGACTTCCAGCACCACAGAGCCGCAGGCTGGATCACAGGGACGTAGGAAATTTCTGCCAGCTGCTGTTTGGCCACTTTCCTGAATTTCTGTAAATTTCTGGCTCATTAATTATTTTTTTTTCCCCCAGGAGCACACCAGACCCTGTCCATGTGCTTTGGATCCTTTTCCCGACTTTGGACTGGTGTCACTCTTTCCAAATTGTGACAACACCAGAATTAGCTCAAGACCATGGAATCCCAGACTGGTTTGGGTGGGAAGGGACCTTAAGGATCATCCCATTCCCACCCCTTTCCATGGGCAGGGACATCTCCCACTGTCTCAGGCTGCTCCAAGCCCCATCCAAGCTGGCCTTGGACACTTCCAGGGATCCAGGAGCAGCCACAGCTTCTCTGGGCACCCTGTGCCAGGGCCTCACCACCCTCACAGCCAGGAATTCCTTCCCAATATCCCATGTAAATCTACTCCTTTCAGCTTAAAGCCATTCCCTGTGTCCTCTCCCTCCATCCCCTGTCCCAAGTCCCTCTCCAGCTCTCCTGGAGCCCCTTTAGGCCCTGGAAGAGGCTCCGAGCTCTCCCTGGAGCCTTCTCCTCTCCAAACTGGACACTCCAAGCTCTCCCAGCCGGTTGCTCCTGGTTTGAATCCCACACGTGTTTGGAAATGCCCTCCCACAGACAACCACAGAAACACTGGAATTTTTGATAACAACCTGGCAGCAAAAGGATTTCCTGCTGCGGCAGAGGGAGTCTCAGTGCCATGGAACAACCTCCAACCACTTCTGAGCGTCCCCGAGGCCACTCCAATTTTCCCCAAGATCTCTTCAGGAATGGGATCATGGCAGCTGCAGGAAACCTTTCTGCCTTTGAGGGCAATTTTTCCGATCAAATCATTGCCCATCAAAGCACCATGTGGCTTTGGCAAGCTCAGGAAGAGCTTCCAAGAGGAGGAAGATGAGCTGGAGCTCATCCGGGGCTTTAAATGAGACAGAGGTCCGTGGGTTAGCCCGGGGCGAGGCCAGGAATTCCGTGCGGGAATGGGAACGCCTACCCTTTCCCTCGTCTCATTGGTGAGGAACTTGGCACACTCGCTGTAGTTGGCCCAGGTGCGGTTGTTGCCCGGGACCAGCTCCCAGCTCCCGTTCAGGTCACACCGGCGATAAGCGTGGCCTGTGGAGAGAGCGGAGACACGGAATCAGCAGGAAAATCCGAGAAAACCCATCCCAAGGTGGAGCCCATCCATGCTGGGGCCTCCTGGCGGCTCGGAAGCTCAGCTGCAAAAAGCAGCTTCCGCCTCCACATCGGTTCATCAATTTTGTCAGTTTTCCAGCAGGGAAGCACCACAGAGCTTACAATAACTTGATCTTAGTTTAAGTTCAGGTATTGGGTCTGCAAAGGAGGGAAGCTTTGGAAAGCCCCAAAACCCAGAATTATCCTCAGAATTCCTTGCATCTCTCCCTATGGAAAAAAAATTATAAGTGATTTTTCTATTGTTTTGCCCTTCGTTTGCAGGTTTGGGTCATGTCAAGGGGTATTTTTTCACCCCTGTCCTCCTCACGGGGACGCAGAAGGACGGGAAAGCGAGGTTTCGTCCTTGGATTCGGCTGGCACAGGAGAATATCCGTATTCAGATCTCCGTGTGGGAATTCTGGCATCAGGTGCATGTTAAAATCCCCTCACAGAAAACGGGGATTAATCCCACAGATCCTGGGACTACAGAGGGAGAGCAGGGAGCCTAAGAAAAGATAGAGAGGGATTCTTACCGAGGGCTGGAGTGACAGGACAAGAGGGAATGGCTTCCCACTGCCAGGGAGCAGGGATGGATGGGATATTGGGAAGGAATTCCTGGTGGGGAGGAGCTGGGCTGAAATTCCCAGAGGAGCTGTGGCTGCCTCTGGATCCCTGGAAGTGTCCAAGGCCAGGTTGGACACTGGGGCTTGGAGCAGCCTGGGATAATGGGAAGTGTCTCTGTCCAAGGCAAGGGGGAGTGGGAATGAGACGATCTTTATGGTCCTTTCCATCCCAAATCATTCCAGGATTTGCTGATTCCATCATCTAAGGGTCTCCGTTGGGCTCCCACACTCCCTGACTCACCCAGCGGACATCAGCGAAGTGAGGAATCCAGGCCATGCTGGAATATTAAGATAAAAGGGATGGATCGCACTAAGGGAGGGTCAGGTTGGATATTGGGAAAATCCCTTCCTGGAAAGGGCTGTCCAGGCCTGGCACAACTTCCCAGGGCGGGGTGGAGTCCCCATTCCTGCAGGAATTGAAAAGCCATGGATGTGACACTTGGGGACATGGGCAGGGGTGGCCTTGGCAGTGCTGGGGGATCAATGGACGGATCTTGGAGGGCTTTTCCACCCTAAATAATTCCCTGATCCTCTGACTCCTCGTTCCTCCTTGCCTCTGAGGTGAAGAGTGAGAGGTCACCAGCCCGGGCTGAATCCCAGCTCTCAGTCCTTCACGGAAAAGTCAGGATAGACCTGGGAATATCCTTCCTTGCTTTCTGAAAGCCCCACCAGTGCTCTGCTCCAGGCAGACGGTCCGAATTCCCTCCTTTTTCCCCCCTCGGGTGCTTGGAACATTCCCTGAGGGGCCGAGTGTGCCCTGATCGCATCTAAAAACACCCTCAGACTTCCCGGCACCGCCAGCGAGCCGAGAAACGCGGAGCCTGAGGGAAAGGGAGATAAGGAAGAATTCCCGCGTTCTGCTCCCAGACACGGCTCTGGACACACAATCAACAAAGCCCCGGAGCGAAGGACAAAACCTGGAAGAACATTTTGGGGTTCTATTGCTGCACAGAGTTTGTGGGGGGTCAAACAAGGTTCGGGAATCAGCGGGATTTACAGCCGGGAGCTGGGAGCAGGTAACTGGAGTTCCGAGCGTCAGGGTCTGTGTGGGGCACGTTTCAACTCAAACCGAGCTTTTCCTTCAGGCTGCCTCTTTCCTTCCTCCTCCCTGCCCTTGCTCCTGCTTGGAAGGGAGGCACCACGCGAGCGAAAACGGGATGACGGAGGGAATTTCTGGATTTCCTGGCCGCCAGGAACCTCCTGTGCTGGCCCCGGGGACCACACGCACCTTTGTGGTTGAAGTCGTAGATGTACTCGGGGCACGGCATGGCCACCACCTTGCCGGGCACGCCCTCGGGCCAGCACACGATGCCGTCCCACTCCGGAAGGCAGAAGCCATCTGTGGGAAGAGAACAGGGACAGGCAGGGGTCACTGCACCTGCACAGGTGACACCGATGTCCCCCCGCTCGGAGAGGGCTCTCCGCGAAGGAGGAGGCAACGCCGGCGTTCCGTTGGAGAAACCAGTGCCGGGAATCGCTGCCAACCCCTTCCTAGTGCTGGGCTCCAGAAGCTGTAAATTATCCCGAGTTTTATTCCGCAAGGACAAACTGTGGCCAGCTCTGGGTCTGACAGCACAAGGACCTGGAGCTGCTGGAGAGATCCGGAGGAGGACCCGGAGCTGCTCCCTCTGCTCTGGAGCCAGGCTGGGAGAGCTGGGAATGTTCACCTGGCGAGGAGAAAGCTCCAGGGAGAGCTCAGAGCCCTTCCAGGGCCTAAAGGGGCTCCAGGAGAGCTGGAGAGGGACTTGGGACAAGGGATGGAGGGACAGGACACAGGGAATGGCTTCCCACTAAAGAAATGGAGATTTAGATGGGATATTGGGAAGGAATTCCTGGCTGGGAGGGTGGGGAGGGATTGGGATGGAATTCCCAGACAAGCTGTGGCTGTCCCTGGACCCCTGGCAGTGCCCAAGGCCAGGTTGGATGTGGCTTGGAGCAGCCTGGGATAGTGGAAGATGTCCCTGCCATGGAAAGGAGGTGGAACGGGATGATCTTCCCAAGTCCAGGACCTGCTCTTGCCCCGGCTGAATTCCAGAATTTTC
Source organism: Callaeas wilsoni (assembly GCA_013398955.1). Taxonomy (NCBI): domain Eukaryota; kingdom Metazoa; phylum Chordata; class Aves; order Passeriformes; family Callaeidae; genus Callaeas; species Callaeas wilsoni. The sequence continues at coordinate 50,957 of VWPU01007051.1, forward strand.
CCCCCTGCCCAGGTGCCTCTGGAGGGCTCCACGATCCCCCAAGGCATCGCTTGCTCCCAGCCCTGTGTCCTCAGGGAACACCTCCGCTTTGGGCTGGATAACTGCACCCATCCATTAAATTCCAGCCGCAGTGGAACACTGGGAATGAAACGCCAAAAGTGGTGGGTCTGCCCCAAATCTGCTCCCCGAGCTGTGTCTGCCCTCAGCCAGGAGGGGTTTATTGAGTCACCTGGGGATCAAAAGGAACGGGAATCACCTGCTCTCATCCACAGAAAAACTCCTCTGGGAACCAAACCCGAAGCAGGGCCAAGATCTCAGCGTGTTCCCTGGATACCAAAGCTTCCAACCGCCCAAGATTCCTCTGATTCCTCCCTTTCTCCCCGACGCGCTTTCCCGAGAGTAAAGGAAAGGCAGGATTGCCTTGAAGCGCCTTGGCCGGTGCAGGGTCGGAGCCGACACGGACTCATCCAGCCTGGGGGTTTTCAGGACGCGAGAAACACCGAAAACCTCCTCGTTTAGCGGCCGATTCCTTTCTTATCCCTAATTTAGCGTGGATGAAAAGGACCAGACAAATCACAGCCCTTCTTCCAAAGCGTCAGCTGGGGGCGAGGGTCAGGAGCTAAAATTCCTCCGCATCCGCGTGATAAAAAAGAGGGAGAAATTTATTGCGTTTTCTCCGCTCGAAGTCCCACTAGGAGGAAAAAAACACCACCTTTCCCATTGCTGAAAAGTGGGAAAACCCTTCCCTCCGGCTGGTTATTTGCAGGATAACTGCAGGAGAAAAACACCACCTTTCCCACTGCCGAAAACTGGGAAAACCCTTCCCTCTGGCTGGTTATTTGCAGGATAGCTTACACTGGGGGAAAAAAAAAAAGAGTTTATTTATTTCTCGGTTCTCTGGAAGGTACAAAAGACAAAGGGAAAAAAAAAA
>VWPU01007052.1:0-165198 GCA_013398955.1 Callaeas wilsoni
GCCCCGCCCCGCGCCGCCGGGGCCGGGCCGCTCCGCGCTTCCTCTGCCCCCGCCCCTGCCTGCGCGCCTTTCCGCGGGGAGCGTCCTGCCACCGCGCTGGCTCCCGGTCTGCACCGAAAACTTCGCCGCTTTTCCCTAACGCTTCTTTTCCTGTTGGTTTGGTGTGGGGGGTAGGGGTGTTAACATTTTTTTTTTAATTTAAATTTTTGTTGTTAACGGGTTTTTTTTCTTGATTGGGGAACGGTTTTCTCTCATCTGTTCACTTCCCGCCCCTCCTCTCCCCCCTTTTTAGCAGCACATTTAGGTCCACCAGAAAATTGTCGCCTGGAAAAAAAATAGATCTCCGGTGGCTGGAATGTATTTGACTCTTATGGAAAGCTTTTTACCCTTTAAAATACGGTGCTGGTTAGAAAGTGCTGTGGGTTTAAAGGGACCGCCTCAAGGCTCCGCTGGTGTGTCCCTGTGCATGTACTGAATGAACCTCACAGGCGGGGTTGAAACAGTGATGCTGTAAAACAGAAGTTACTAATGTTGTTATCAATACAAGTAAAAATGTGTTTCGTTTTTGGCAATGTATTGCAATCCCTCATACTTAAATGAGCGAAGTTTAGACTGAACATCCTCTTCCTGGGGGCAGTGCTTCAAGTAACTTCACTCCCGTGCAAGATCCGGGGGAAGAGAAAGCAGGAGCAGTGACCCTGTGGTCCTTCTGGTGAAGGACCTCATCGAGTCTTACTTCAAATGTAAAGAGTCCTAGATTTTGCTCTTGAAGACTTGTCTGAATGTTTGTTTTGGGGTTTTTTTTACTCCTGTAATTACTTAAGCATATTTTGCTTTCCTGTGCTTTCTAAAAGAAATTATTTTCATATCCTTCTTGCAGAGAAAAACGATTGCAGACATGAACGTGACTCACAGGAAAACACAAAGGGTCTTCTAAAGAAAAAATTAAAACTATGCATTTGGGGGGTTCAAATGATAAGTGTTGAGCCATGCAGACATCTGACTTTTGTTTTATGAATAATGGCAATTATTCGGATATTCACATATTACTTAACACACTAACAGAATCTGATACAAGTATATTTGGGAAGTAAAGAACTCATGGACATACATGAAAATGCTCAGGAAAGCTAAGAAAAATCAGCTACAGACAGTAATTCCATGTACCTAATGGGTCTGATAAAAGGAACCCTATCACCAGAGCCTAAGGCTCCTCTGAGGAGGTACAGTCGGTTCTCAGGCAGTGTGTGGAGTTAAAACGTAACCTCTGTCTGTCTCAACAGAGATTGTAAGGAAGCCCTGTCCCAGCAGGATGAATGTGACGCCTCGGCTCCGTGTCAGGGCACAGCCTGTGGAGGTTGCTCCGTCCCTTCCCACATTCAGGCCCAGCATGGCTCACCCACATATCTCGACCACGAACCAAGCCTGGATATGTGATTCTCAATCTTCTGGCACAGGTTGCTGTGCACATCAGTCTTTGCAAATACACCTTGTGATTGTGTCTGTAGGTGGCAGAACACTAGGATCAGCACGTACTTAATCTGCTAAAGTATCTGATCAGCCTGTGGTAAAGTCAATCCCAGCATTGTTTTAAGACCACAGGATCCATCTCAAAAATTTAAAGCTCCTAAGGAAGCTCTCCTTGCCTTAGAGGCTACAAAGCAGCAGTTAATAGTAGTCTCTGTGTGTAGGATACATGCACAGCTGAAACATTCTGTGCACTTTGGCAGCACATCTTCAGATATTGATCGGGTTTGGGGGTTTTTGTTTTGTTGTTTTTGTTTTGGTTTTGAATTTTTCAAAGTCACTAAAGCAAGGATGAAGTATTTATTACCTTTATAGTACAGTTACCAAATTCTTCACTTCAGAAAGCATTGATTTTATGCTAGTGTTGGAAAATAATTAGCCAGTTTTCAATCCTTACCATTCACGCTGTATGAAAAGAGGAGTTTAAACACACGTATTGCGTGGGTCCTTGCATTTTACCAGACTGCTCATCTACTGCAAAATCTATGCAGCCGCAGTGCCACCTTTTGGCTAAAACGTCTTTCGTGTAAGTAACAACATCTCCTTCCCACAACTGCTGGGAGTTAACTGTTTGCATACAGACAATTTCGAGAGAACAACGAAACATCCATCGTCCAACCACACACCTCTGGAGTGGTAAAAAATATTTAAAAAAATACATGAAGCCTTACCAAGAATTGTGTACTCCTTCTGTAGCTCAGCTGTTGACAGAAACAATAAATGCATTAACTAGAAAATTGGAGAGGCACTCTAGCCAGCATGGAAGCAATAAAGCACAGGACTGACTAAAATAGAGAAAGAGAAACTGAATTAATGGGGAAAGCGTCTGTTGGATCATAATAGAGAACGATGATTAGAAATAGGCCAGGAACTTACTTAGCTGATGCCAGTTTTGCAAGTGACTTAAAAGGAGTTTGAATATAAAGCAAGAGGTTTGCTTCTTCCCTAAGGGCATACAAGTTACTGAAATCACACTGTGGGCCACACAGTTTTCCTCTTTCCCTCTGCAAACCACAGGAAATTGCCAGACTGCGTGAGTCCTTCAGCATTCAGTAAATGTGCTAGCAGTGGATGTAGCTGTCTCACCACCTACCAGCATTTCTTTCCCTTACTTTCAGCTATCAGGATCTCAGCCCCTCAGGTGTGTAACACCCACCTTAGGTGAAAACGTTTTAGCACTGGGGAGGTTGATGAAGCCTTAACAAAGATTGGGAAGAAGATCTTACTTTTATAAAATAACAAACCTTAGCCATGAAAAGATTTGCTCTACCTCACCTTTTCACCTTCTCTGTAGTGATAACTTGAGGGCTTTTTGGGAAAATGTCGTTCCCACCCCATCCAGTATGCAAAATCAGTGGCAGTGAATAGAGTCAGAGGCCAAGAGAGCTACTGAGGGGGAAAAAAGTCCAGAATGTATTGTGTAACCAATTCCATTAGGTAGAGTATAATCATTTAGAATTGGTGGTTGAAGTTGACTGCATCAAGCTGACTGTCCAAAACAGTGCTGTTCAGAAAAACAGCTTCTAGTTGCCTGAGTTTTCTTGTTTGACTGTTTGAATCATGAACTCATGGCTTTGTTCTAACACTCACAGACTCTGAATAACATAAACAAGGGCTCGTCTATGGATACGTGTATATATGTATATATTACGTGATCACACAATCCATACAGTTGGCGAGCTCCATAAATTAGTGCTAAACTAGCTGAAGAAATAAAACTCCTCTATATAAAGAGGCAGCAAGGCATTACATTCCACTGAGAGGCAGGAAAAGTTACTGAAGCCTTTTCAGGGCAGTCACTGCTGTACAGTGCTGGTTTATATTTGTTATTCTTACAATATGAGAGTCCTGCTTTGGGGACCTGTGGGGAAGGAAATGGCTTTAACATTTGCAGTGATGATTAACTAGCGTGTTATGTCTCTTGATCCATGCTCCCTAAGAATACACGAAAACATCCTGCTCCTCGTACCTATTCTCCTCCTGCTCAGCCCTGTCAGCAGCTGGGGGAACAGCCTGCAGTGGCTCACCAGGAGTCAAACAATTCAGTTTTTAAGCTTAGTTCACATTCAGCTCTGACCGAAGCTGCTCCTGTTCACTTCCAGCATGAAGTTCAGCTAAACTTCAAAATAATATTCAAGTCCAGTTCTGGTTCAAGAAAAGTTTAAAAAAAAATAGTTCAAACTGATTTTTGGTTCAGGGTAAGTTTAACTCCCCAGTACCAGCAGTAGTCAGTAACTATTTTATCTTCTTAAATTATGAGCTTGTCTTGCCTTACAATAAGGAAATTCATTCCACTCAAATGTATGCTGAGTAGGCATCCTTAGAAATGTTCAGCTGCCCCAGCAGAGCAGGAAAGTTTCTTAGGAGCCTCCACATTTCCTCCATGCTTCATTTATCTTCCATTCATTAATCCACAATTTCACCACTCATTTCAGATGAATTTGAACTGGGCACAGGGTGTGCAGAAACTTTCTAAAATCAGACGCATTACCAAAGGTCTGATGCCTCCCAGCCTTTGTTAGCGTTCACAATTCATTCACAGTCTGTCTAGAACTTTCCCCTTGCTCCGTAAATACCTATTTATAGAAACTCTTGTTGATTGCTGGTCTTGTTCTGATGAGTTTTACAATCTGATCAATTAGAAAGCATCAAAATGTTATTATCTTTACCAGAGAATAATGTAAAACCCAATAAGAGAGATCTGTCACGTACTTAAGCAGTTCTAGTTTCATCACATTTTGTAGGACATCAAACCTGGAAGAATCCAAAGGGAGTCTCAAAGCACCATTGACCATCGATGCAATTATAAAGGAAATCTGTTCTTGAATACTGAACACTTCCACATAGATCAGAAGTTAATCATTAGGAGTTCATTATGACCTTTATATTTATTATGATGTTAAGGGAAATGGCATTGTCTAGAGGTCAGTGCAGAGGACTAAAAACAAAACTGCTCACTGAATGGATGGAAACACATCCCCAGGCTCCTCCAGCATGCATTGTGTGGCTGCATCAGTAGCACAGGAAAGCTCTTCCATATCCATTAACAAGAGAGGCTAGACAAGGTGGAAGCAAGAGGGATCTTCGCTCAGAGCTGTGACATTACATACCTGTGAATTTACTCATATCAGAAGTAAATTTTAGCAATTATACATGAATTGTGTTTGCTCCTTTCAATCAAGTAAGCTTCAGCAGATGAGCCACTGTTTTGTTTGCTTGCAAGTTTCTTTTCTTGGTGGAAAAAGAAATACAGGAAAGCTTCAACAGTTAAGGATTATTAGTACTGCTAATATTTTTCTGATTAGATTATCTCAGTTCTCTGATTGCTGAGGTAAATTATGACGGGGAATTTTAAGCACCACACTTTGGTAGTGATCAAAAAAAAAAGGAAAAATAATTCAAATTCAGCATGCATGGTTTACCTGCCTGCATATAATCACATTATACATTGGAAGAATTTTTGAAAAGATTCTGCGACGTCTGAAAGGATTGTTCAGTAAACAATGAACCATGAATTTTCCCCTGCATGTTCAGAGTCCAAACATGAGCAGACTGTCAAATAACAAACAGGCATGTCACATAATTAAAACTGTCTAGTAAAAGAGCAGACCTTGTCAAGAGTATTTTTCAGTCTGAAAAAGACACAAGTAATAAATTTCCTACTCGTCACTGAAAAAGAATTAACCATTTAGAGTATCTGTTTAATACATTTACATTTCAAGTATATTTTAAAGAAAATTTTGAAACAAGCTGGAACAGTGCCATGAAATACAATTATTCTTGGTTATGCTGTGTAATCAAGATCACTGGTTTGACTATGGATAATTACAACATGATCATAAAGTGCGTGATGAAATTAAGTGTTCCAAGACAGTCCTGAACAGATTGTTGTAAACACGGAGCTATGCAACAGATCTGAGCTAGCTGGAATTGAAACATGAAACATTCATCTGGACTCCTTTGGAAATGGCTGTCAGCGATGCTCTGCTGTGCTGGGGATATGATTAGTAGCTGGCAGAGAGCTGGGCCTTTGCATCACAGAAGCACCGTCGCAATTTACACTTCTGCTGGCGGCATCAACGCAGAGCAAAGAGAAATGAGGCTGAGCAGATCCCAAAGCATGCTGGACCAAAACCAGAATTCTCTGTGGAGCAGTATAACAGTAAAATAATAGATTTATTACCCAAGTGAAAGAGCAGACATCACTTCACACACCTGTGCTTCAGCCAGAACTCGTCCTCCAGCTGAGCCTACGCAATCAAGGAAACCACTAACTCCTGCAGGTCCTGAGCTCAGATCCAGTTTAGGCTGACTATGACTGAAATGCATCATTCCTGAAAGCTGGGCAGTGCGCAAGCATGCCCTAAAAACCCTCTTCTTTACTCACATGGGATTCGAGGGCAGGGAGCACTCCCTTCTAGTGAGACAATGAAATGCTTTTAGTCTGATGTCTCTTTTTCAGTTTCCCCATATCTTCCACCTCATCCCTCCTTGCCTTTCTGCAGAGCCTACTATTGCAACACCTGCTCTCTAAAAGGGCTGGAGAAGCACAACCTGTCCTTTTGCTTCCCTTTAAATGGACATTGAAAAAATCCTTATAAAATCTGTGTGTGTTGTTACCACACCTTAGGCAGCCTCAGGCGGATCTGCAATGTAAGGAAGCAGATGCGAGTTCCAGGTTGGAAAGGGAAATGGCTCTGGCAGGGCTCTGCTAGGAAAGCTGCTGGCACACCTCATCTCAGTCACCTGATGGGTGAGCAGACATATAGTCCTTCACCTCTCCCCTTTTCTCATTTTTTCTATCCCTCCAGGATAAACTTTTTGAGAGAAGCCCTTAGCAACTAAAGGATAAACTTGGCTGGGAGGAGATGGACAAACTGTGGAAGAGAAGGGAAGGAAATGGTTTTATGTTAGCACACACATGTGTGTTTCATCCCTGTCTTGGGTAGGAAAGAGGGAGTCAAGAAGTAGGAGAGGAAGTCAGCTGATGAATGGCTCCAGGCAAAAGAGAGAATTACCTGGCAGGGTTGCTCCATACAGCAGTATACATTTAAAAATAATTTTTAAAACTAACTGGTTTGGATAGAGGTATCTGTCCCTAGAGCAACCAACAATGGAAAACCAAGCAACAATAATTTTCCATTCCAATGACCAGTGCTATAATTAGATAATAATGCTAGAAATTTAGTCCACTTTGAGGTGAAACAGGAAAGTCATGCATGCTGCCTGACAGCTAAAGAAAAAAAAATCCCTGTTAATTCATTTACAGGGACTGTTTCTGCGGTCAGACAGATATTTTTTTAGTAGTGAAAATTCAGCAGCTCCAAATAATTACTGCTGAACTAAGGAGAGAGCTTCATGCTGAGCTCTCAAACATCATGTGACACCAAGGACCAGACACCCTGCACATATCATTGATGACCTGGACAACAGGCATGGACTGTAAACTCTCCTCTAAGCCAAGGGGTCAAAGCTGGCAAAGTACAAGCACATTGACCAGTGTGAGAAAACTTGGAATACCACTGCTTGTAGCACATCTGTTTCATGGCACAAGAGGACAAGTTTGTCTTAGAAAAACACTGTCTTCATTCTTAAGAGGAAGAACACCACTGGAAAAAGCATACAAAACTTACAAAGCACATGACTGAAATCACAGAATGGAATCCTAATTAATATTTTTGTTCAAAAAAAGCTCAATTTTAATTTTTCGTTCAGATAGCAGTTTGATTCAGCATTGCATTATAGACTAAAAAATACTAATTAAAAACCCTCCAAATAATCTAAGTATCATTTTCTCTCTAAGATGAGAGGGAACCACTTCAAGTTATGCCAGGGGAAGTTTGGATTGCATATTAGGACAAATTTCTTCACTGAAAGAGTTGTCAAGCACTGGAACAGGCTGCCCAGGGAAGTGATTGAGTCACCATCCCTCAAGGTATTTCAACAATGTGTAGATGTGGCACTTAAGGATGTGGTTAATGATGGACTTGGCAGTGCTGGGTTAGTCATTGGACTCAATGATTTAAAGATCTTTTCCAGCCTAAATGATTCTGTGATTCTGTGATTGTGCATATTCCTATGGTCTGGGGTACAAACTGAGATTTGAATGTGAAATCGATGCAGGCATGTGAACATGGAAAATATTTTGGATCCCACATAAGCATAGCCAAACTTGTTTCATTAAATACATAAAAAAAAAAAAAAAAGAAAAATCCAAACAAACAAATGAAAAAAAAAACCCACCAAAATCAAAACTACCAAACAAAATTGTAGATGCAGACCTACTTTTTGGTAGATAGTGAGGTCCATTTCACTGCTTCTGAGTCTTTTGGATTGTTATCCAGAGATATAAAATTTTCCATTTGCATTATAGAGAGACTATAAACAAAAAGTTTTGAAATTCATAAATTCATTCTGGGAATAGATCCTTTCAGCTACATATTGAGGAGCTGTACCTACCCTGATAGTTCTATTACGTTTTCCCATTAATTCTGTATTTTTATTTCCTAATTGTATTTCTGCACTTAATAAAATCTATCTGAAAATAAGACAATAGTAACTGAACACACTGTTGAATCTGCCCAGAAAAAAAGGAAATGCATCTTTTAATATGGTAAGTGGATTCAGTTTCTGAGGTTTATTATTCACAACAGGGTCAAGTCAATCTGCAAAGAAACACAAGGAGCTCCACAGTAACTCAGATTCAAATACCGATGTGCAGCTCTCTGACATTGTGGGATTAATAAACCAATTTCTTGTTTTGTTTTTCTTTATTCTGCAGAGGTGTTTACTGGAATTCAGGTAATTCATATGTGACAGATCCACGAGGCATCCGCCTGAAAGTGGCACAAAACAGGCAAAGCAAACACAAGTTGATGCATCCGTCCTACTCCTACAAGGCTTAAGTAGGTGACTCCCAGCCCTAAAACACAAACACAGTACCAGCAGCAAGGTCCAAGGATCTGCACCACTACACTTTCTCAAGTGATTCTGCTACTGCACAAACCCCTGCTCTCAAGGTAACTTCTTTGATGGTTAAATGGGCACATGTACAGATCAGGACTGTGGTATGTTTTACATACACGGATATTTTCACCGCTCAACTTGGGAGCCCAGTCTTTCAAGAAAATTAAGAGAGAGCTGCAGGCACCTCCAGAGGGCAATCCAGAGCTCCTGTTTTGAGAGTGCTGGATTTTTCTCTGAAGGTACTCATCTCTCCCTCCACTAACTCCTTAGCAAGACTACAGGGTTGGTAGTGAGTCCACTCCTGGTTTACCTGCCCATTACAAGCCCTTATGGGCAGTAGGGACAGAAGGGCAGCAGGATGCCAGGACTGCCCAGCTCCTGTGCACAGTAGAATTCTTTGCCATGAGGTCATGAGTCTACAGCTCGAGATACCTGACATTAGGCTGAGTAAACAAGCCTTTTGCATCCTTACCTCTCCTTGGCCAACTCAGCTCAGCCGGAATGAGAAATTAGCAGGGCAAGGGATTCGCTAGATGGACACAGACAGAGAGTTGTGGTCAATGGCTCTATGTCCAGGTGGAGGTAGGTGACAAGTGGTGTCTCTCAGGGCTCTGTCCTGGGACAGGTGCTCTTCAATATCCTCCTCAATGACACACACAGTGGGATCGAGTGCACCCTCAGCAAGTTTGCAGACAGCACCAAGCTGAGTGGTGCAGCTGGCACAACAGAGGGATGGGAAGACATCCAGGGGCACCTGGACAAGCCTGGGAAGTGGGCCCATGAGAATCTCGTGAAGTTGAACAAGTCCAAGTGCAAGGTCCTGCATCTGGGTCATCGAAATCCCAGACATGAACACAAACATGAGCACAGACTGGGAGAGGAACTCATTGAGTGCTGCCCTGATGAGAAGGCCTCAGGGGTTCTCAAGGATAAAAAGCTGGACATGACCCAGTGATGTGCACTCACAGCCCAGAAAGTCAACTGCATTCTGAGCTGCTTCAAAAGCAGTGTGGGCAGCAGGGCAAGGGAGAATTCTGCCCTGTACTCCCCTCTCGTGAGACCCCACCTGAAGTGCTGTGTCCAGCTCTGGGGTCCCCAGCACATGAAAGACATGGATTTGTTACAATGGATCCAGGGGAGGGACATGAAGATGATCAGAGGGATGGAGCACCTCTCCTAGGCAGACAAGCTGGAAGAGCTGGGGTTGTTCAGCCTGGAGAAGAGAAAGCTCTGGGGAGACCTCTTTGTGACCTCCCAGTACTTTCAGGGACTTATAAAAAGGAGGGAGAAGAACTATCTGCAGGTAGATAGTAACAGGACAAGGGACAATGGTTTTAAACTGAAGGACTGAAGGAGGGCGGGTTTAGATTAGATGTTAGGAATAAATGCTTTCCTCAGAGGGTGATAGGCAGTGGAACAGGTTGCCCAGAGAAGTTGTAGGTGTCTCATCCCTGGAAGTGTTCAAGGCCAGGTTGGATAGAGCCCTGAGAAACCTGATCTAGTGAGTGGTATCCCTGCCCATGGTAGGAGGGTTAGAATTAGACCATCTTTAAGGTCCCTTCCAATCCAGGCCATTCTACGATTCTATGATATCTATGATAAAAATGCAACAGTAGAGTGATACAGTTTTTGATCAGCCCAGAACTACATGCACAGTTTAGTTTGGACATTAAGGGGATTCCTGAATTTTGAGCAAACTGTGTTATAATGAAAAACTAAGTGGCACGACATTACCCAAGTATGTATTTCACCTGGGCAACCACAAAGTTGACTAGAATTTTTTGCAAATTCAAATGGACTTTCCAAAAATTCCAAATGTTCAACATCCCACCAGTGAACCTCAGCATGTAACTTGCATTCACTTCTTCTGCATGTTCAGGAAAATCCTGAACAGTTATGAAGAGCACAGTGACTTTGAATATCAGTTGCAATATTCTGTCTTTTTTGTACAAGTTTCCTCCAGAAAAGTGGCAAAAGCAATTTAAAAAATAAAAGTTATGTTTACTGTAAAACAAGGACTAGAAAGACAAAAGAGAAAAGTCAGAGGGAGAAAAGACATATTTTTAACATGTCTTTAAAAAAATAATTAAATGAAATTAAATTTTGCTACTGTCATTATGTGATGTATTTTAATTTTGATACAGAGGAACATAGTTGAGCATAATGCTAAAATTTATATTTTATCACATCCAAGGTGATAAAAATGTTGGCTTTTATAGTTAAGAGACACAAAAGAGTAACTCAGACTAAACATTGTCACTACTCACCTTGGACATCAAAGCCCAGGTAACCAGGTATGGTAACTAAGACATTCAGGCTGGATGTAGGCTTCGGCCTCGACCTGGGACTGGTGCCTCTACAACTACAGTGAAATACCTGACTCAAACACTGAGCACAGACTGCGAATGAGGTGCTTCAAGTATCATGGGCATTGGAGGCAGAGCTGAGCTTTATCATTCTAGGGACAAGACAAGGAGATCTCCTTCTTGTCCTTCCCTTGATTTCTCCTGTCCCTTGTATTTACAAGGTACACCTGTGAAAGGAAAAATTTTTCCCCTTCTTCCATGTCTTCTATCTATTTGTAAAATACCCACAAATAACTTTGCAGTGGTTGTCTTCCAGGCTGTTCTCTTCTCACTGTTTTCCAAACACATATGAAAGTGACTTTTGCTTATTTGTGAACAGAGCACAGAACTAAAACCAATGGAGGAAGATAGTAACTCTTTGGCTGGGATCAACTATTTTATTAAACATATGATGCATGCCTCTTTGCAGATGAAAACAGACTAGATAAGAGGAATGAACTTCAGTTTCTCTTTAGAGAAATGTTTTCTTTTATTCTCTCCTGTCTTTTCTTTGTTTTGAAGCTCCCTCCTTGCAAGAAAAGCTTGTACAAAGACAATAATCAAATAGTTTGTATAGTTATTAAAGCACTGTTCTGGGGGAAGTGACAGTTCTCTTACTTAAAAATGTATGCATAAGGTAGTCTAAAAATAGGAGGTGAATCCCCCATGAACCATGATTGTTTTGTACTTTCCCTGCATACAGGCTGGAGTACTTAGTAAAACACAAGTTTTTAAATTAATGCAGAGCTTTTAGGTGCCAACACTGAATGTTATCTGAGCGTCAGAAAGGCACAAGCATCACTCTCAAGGCTCAGGACCAGTTTTTAGTAGCAAATTGCTGTCTAATGAACAAAGAAGGGCAGAGATAGTTATGGTCCTTTTGAGTGTCTGTGTGAAATATGTATCACCTTGGAGGCATCCCATAGCTAGGAGGGATACACACCATCCATCACCTCTGCAGTCACACTGCCTATTCGAAAGGAGAGGACAGGGCTTACATCAGTGTGCCCTCTTCTCCCCTTCCTACTTGTCTCGTGCACCCAGCCACAGATCTCCAACTCAGAATCCAGGTGCCAACCATTAAGACACGCAGGTAGCATGTTTGAAGAGGTGGTGTTTTTAGAACAAAGTTCAAATCCTAAGGAGCTCGGTGCAGCTGTGCCTCTCCATGATGAGCTGCTGGGATAAGGCAAAAAAGCTGCTAATTTGGTGTACTGGCTTTGGTTGGGGTAGAGTTAATTTTCTTCATAGTAGTTGGTATGGGGCCAAGTTTTGGATTTGTGAGGAAAACAGTGTTGGTCATTCAGAGATGTTTTTGTTACTGCTGAGCAGTGCTTACATAGAGTCAAAGTCTTTACTGCCTCTCGCACCACCCCACCAGCGAGAAGGCTGAGTACGCGCGAGAAGCTAGGAGAGGACACAGCCAGGACAACTGACCCCAACTGGCCACAGGGACATTCCATACCATATGGCATTATGTATAGTATATAGAGCTGAGGGAACAAGAAGGAAGAGGTGTTTGTCTTCCCAAGCCACTCTTAAGTGTGATGGAGCCTCGTTGTGCTAGAGATGGCTGAACACCTGCCCGCCCATAGGATGTGGTGAATAAATTCCTTGTTTTCCTTTGCTTGTCTGCACAGCTTTTGCTTTACCTTTCAACTGCCTTTATCCCAACCCACGGGTTTTCTCACTTTTACCCTTCCAATTCTCTCATGCGTCCCAACGAGGGAGAATAAGTGGGCATCAGGATGATACTTCATTGCCAGCTGGGGTTAAACCATGGCACATAATCAACAGTCACACTGTAAAGGCCATGCTCAGACTAGAGCTGCTGGATCCAGTGTTACAGGAAGAGTTACATTTATATTCTTGATGCACTTGTATTCAGAGACCATCTCGTCAAGATCACAAGACAGAAATGGTTTAGCCTTGACATCATTGGCAATTCTAAAACTGAAAAGGGTTTGTTGTTTTTCTCCCTCCCTTAGAGAATTATACTCAATATTTTCAAGGAACTGTCATTTCCCGTAAAATAATGTTTATGGTGGCAGGCTCTCAGTCTTTCTGGTAATTTTTTTTCAGAACATTATTTTTTATTGTAGCTGTTCTTTGTTCTCTGGGTTTTTTCTGACTTTCAGCAGGACTGCCCCATGCCTTTCCAAATTGTGGAGATTTTACAGTAGAGTGGCTCAGAGTCATTTCAATCTGCTTAAATGAATGCTGAAAATGCCATCGAACTTCGGTGCCCACTCGGAGGAGATTGTAAGATGAACATGAAAGGAAGAGGATGTCCATGTCTGCATTTTCCCCTTTGAAAGCACTGGGCAGCTCCATGCAACAGCCATGTTTGTTTAAATCAACACAGCTTGGGAAACCATGCTAGCTGCCTTTCAGTTTGTGGCTTTTCCTTAGATCTCCCAATAGCCACCCCACATCCTGATCACCATTAGGTCCATATACATGAGTAGCGTTCAACCACACGCATTCAGAATGAAAAATAATATAAGGACGATGCTGAAGACCTCGGCGTGACATAATAGATTCCTATTACTAGGTGGTTTAATTCCACCTCTACCTCACATCTTCTGGACAAAGCTGCTGCCCAGTTGTAAACAGAAGGCAATCACACAGTATCAGAATTTAGATCTAGATCTAACTTTTCTTGAAGGAACTTATCTCAATATGCCCAGTTAATCCTGAACAGAAATCAATCACAGATGTGCTTCTGACAATAGGGAGCTGCCTCAGCATTTTCAAATCTTCTAGGCTGCAAAAGTAAAATTATTTGCCCCATGCAGTCCTAGTTAGAATGCACTTTCCACTGGCTGCAGAAAACTGTAAGAATTTCTTAGTGGCAAAACATGTGCAATTTGGCAATGTAGTTTGTGGTCACTAAAAGGAAATCCCATGTCAACAATGACTTCAGGGAACAGGCTATGGCTCAAAGACATGAAAAGAAAGGAATGAAAGGCCCAAGTTCTGTGCCTTCCCCAGGAGACAAAACATTCACCAAATGCATACTGTGACTAGTGACCTACTGAGGCTGAGACTCAAAGTGCATTGGGTCATGAAAGGTGCTGACAGCCTCTCCCCAGAATGTGGAGTTAGAAGGAATATAGGCATAATATTCTGCTAAGTTTTTACTAGGAAATGTGGAGACAGCAGGCAGTGTTCTCCCACTTCCCCTCTGCTCTCTCTCACAGACACTTCCTTTGTCTGTACCAGCTGGGTTATTAACAGAATATTGTTTTTCATTTCACTTCTCCTCCCTTTGGGCTTTCTATACTTCTGGTCACAGAGAAGAAAGTAAATAAACCTTTTTAATTACATAGTCTGTCAGAATTTTTCCACACTCACCCAATCTATTAATTTTTTTGTACTTCGTATTTGTTTTTAACCCACTTCCCTTACACTTAGCCTTTTTCAGTTTGTATCTGAATGTACCAATAGAAAAAAGTACATTTCTTTCTCTGCAGAAATCCAAAAATGGTTCTTGCAAGACTCATTTTATGACAACATCAATTTTTCCCTTTGTGTAGAAAAACTAATGCTTCTATAGACCTGAGAAATGGTCCAAAAGGGAAGATACTTACCATTACCTTCCAGCTGTGCAAAATATTGCAGTTTTCACATCAGAGAACCAAATGCTTGGGTTTCTTGTCAGATGACTTTCACAGATATATAAGACTATACTTCTTACTTTCCAAGTAGGCTTTAAATATAACTAAGTATAAAGAGTTGGTACTCCACAGACCAAACTCTGCCTACAGAGGGAAAATACAATTGGGTATATTAGCTTCCAGACCAGCATTACTTTAGCTTTTTGAGCTAAGTTGAATTGGTGCTGAAACATGTACTGCTGTATGACTCTAGGAAAACAACTATTCTAGCCTTGGGGCATCTTAAACACAGGGCATGGAGTCAACTGACATAAAAGAGTACAAAGACCATTTCTGTACTAAATAAGAAAAGAATTCCTTATTTGTAAGCACAGTGGTTCTGATACAAGGAAGATCAAATAGTAGCTCTTTACTAAATGTATGTGCAAGCATATTTTCATTCATACCACCACTCCCTCCGCTCACCATTCCCTGAAACTACTTGGCCCTATTCTGCCAGACACTCATCCCTAGCTCTTCCACCCTCCCCTGTGGAGACCCAGGGCTCCGGATTCCCTCTTCAGGCATATACAGAGAAAATCCTGGGCTACTACTCTTGAAAATTCACTTTTCTGAACCCTTTCCCATGAAAGCAGAGCAAGTAGCAAAGACAAGTAATTACCAAATGGAGATAGCAAGAGGTTTACTGTCATCAATTCACACAGACAGCCTGGACACTGAGAGAAGAATAATGTTTTCTGTGCTAGCAAAGGCTTGGAAAATGAGAAATGTAACATATTTTTCAGCAGTGTGAAAGAATAGCTTTTTTCCTTTCAAAAAGAATTTGCAACCTTCTTGTAAGACTCTAAGAATATATGTATTCTATTGAAATATATCTTTCCCCTGTATGTATACACATATAAAGTAATAGTCTGAGAAAGCGATGACCTCTCCAGAGATTTTTGAATTCACCTTATGATATGAGAGCTTACTGCTGCCAGCAGTCAGCAAGCCAACTATATTATGACTGCATTCAGATTCAGACTATTTCATGGTCCCTTCCTCCCTCCCTCTCTTTCTTCATAAGAGGTAGTTCAGGTACAGAGCCAAGGACATTTCCCTGCTTCAGAAGCTCACTTTCAAAGTCCCACTCCTAAACAGACCCTGCTCCTACCTTCCTGCTAGCACTCATTCCTGTATCCAACAAAATGCTGCTTTTGGGTAAAAGCAGGAAGCAATGGAGACTGAAAGTACCACCCTCTACACTCCTCCCTTCCCCAATGTGCCTGTCCCTGCTCCACAAAAGCCTCAGAGGAAGGACAAAAGCAGGTCTAGAGATTGCAAGGCTTTTTGGTAATGACTTGTGAGACTGCTTTAGTTCCCCTGCCCAGAGATGCCTGGAAGAGTTATCTCACCATGATTTTGAATCTTGTTTCAGCCTGTTGTTATGAGCAAGTGGTCTCTACATGACCCTCCCACTGTCCCACTCCAGCCTGGAGCAAGCAATCTGTGGGGGTGTGGATCTCTGTTCTCAGCCTGAGCCTCAGCCCTGCTGCACCTTTCAAAGCCTCTGCAGAAATGAGCTGAGACAGACAATCTCAGTCTGTTTCCCCTAGTGTTCAAAAGCCTGGACAAGGAAAAAGATCGGCGAGATCAAGAACTTTGTTCAAGTCAAAATGAACTAATTAGACGCAGATTTAACAACATGTACAGGAGAAATGCACATTTGAATTCCCTGACCTGCTGCCTGTAGAGGCCTTCATTGTGCTGCTGCTGGTATTACCAGCCTTAACCATGATGTCTGTGCTTCCCTAAGACTTGGTGGAGTGGCTGGAGGGGACCAGACAGCAGTGATGGGGAGCCTGAGCACTCACTGCATCCTTTAGCAGATGCTGTAACACAGCAGCTGTGGACTCACCTGCAAGGGGCCTTTCTGGAATTGACAATAAAAGAACAGAAACCAGCATAGATGCGGCAGCAAGAAGGAGGGCCACAGTTGCAATAAAACATAACTAATTCCCAGATATTGCTGCAAATATCATGTGGGTAACACCAGTCTTCCTAGTTCAGAGACAAGCCCAAGAAATCTTTTCAAGATGAAAACCACACCCTCCTTCTTTAAGCCTGGTTGACTTCTCCAAGAGATCAGGTATCTGCCATAACTATCATGGGCGGGCAGCATTGCTGTCATTGAGAACATTATTAATTAGGTTATTGTTGTGCCTATTGGAGCAGACTGTAGAGGATTCACTGAATTTTTGGCTTGAGACCCAGTCTTTTGGTGGAGGAGGAGAATGGCATTGAATAAAAATATCTTGGAAATGAACTGGCTCGATAAGGAGAGCCTTGTGGGAGGCAGGGAGTAGCTCATGCTCAGTGCTTGATTCTCCCCCTTTGCTGAATGCCTTGACTGCACAGTCTGCATGGTCAGGAATGAAATGCCTTCGCTGTCAGGCAGTTTGAGGGACATCCACCTCATAGTCTGGCATTTCCAGGGTAAGAAGGCTGCAAGAGACCTTCTGCTACTTGAGTCCAATTTTAGAACAGAGGCACTGCTCCCCGTCAGAATCACCAGGATGCCTTTGGATTGTCAATAGGCAGGGCGATAAAATGAACTAACGCCTTGCTGCACTGACACACATGAATCTCCATGGTCAGCAAAAGATCTTAATTTGAGGCATAATGAAAATTAAGCATCAACTCCTTTGTGCTGAACCATCACTTGAAAGCAGATTTTAAAAGTAAATCAGGCATATCGGGGACTCAGCTGTCATAATTTACTAATATGTAAAAAACTTCTACACACAAAGCAATTTGGAAACTGTTACTCTTCGTTTTTGCATTTTTTATATCCTCAAGTGAACAATAAAACCCAAACAACAGGCAAATTTTTAGAACAAAAACAACAACAAAAACTACAACAAAAAAAAAAAGGAAAGGAAGCTGGCCTCATGTCTTATTTTATCTGGATCTTTCCAGAGGAAATGCTATAAATTGCACATGTTACTATATAAGCATCCTATCAGTGCCCATTGAAAAACTAGCCCTAAAGAGACAAATGGGTTTATTGCACACACTACTTTGCTGTGACTACATGTTCCTAATTTATTTTCTTCATTATTATCAAATCCACTAGTGTTAAATCCTCATGCATTAAGGTGAAAGCCAGAAATGAGAAAGGTGAGAGGAGGAAGAAATCCTAAAGTACCAAACTGAATGCATGTAAGCTGCCAGGCAATACCACGGACTTGCAGCTCCCCAAAAAAATGCTAGCTCTTTGCAGTGGTGAGATTACCATGAAAGATGTTCTTGCACCTTAGAGATGCTGGATTTAGGAAGAAGCTGAGGAGTCTGACTAGCCTGGCAAGACTGGTGGCTAGAAAGGAGATGAAACAGAAAGAGACTAGAAAAGGATATTCATCTCTCCTTGGGGCTGTTCTGTGCAGTTTTTAGCCAGCACTGAATAAATAATTCTCAAAAACAGATCTTCTGGGCACTCCAGTGCCTGGTTCTCAGCAGTACTTCTAGGCAAAGATTCGGCAGATGTTTACCTTGGGGAATCTGTCTTCCTAATGTGGATGGAAACACCCAGGGTATATGCAGGTATCCTATGGCACTACATGATTCTGTGCAAACAGTTGGTAAGTAAGGAAATCTGCCTTCACTAATCTGTACAGGAGTATAACAAAATAATACTTAAGGTCTGCATGATGCAGCTACTGCAACAATTTGTGATCATATTTGGCTGTTCTAATGTCTTATCTTAAAAATTAGAAACTTTCCTGGATCTGCTCTTAAAGTGCAGACAGCCTGATGTGATTGCGTCTAAGGAGCTGCATGCTGGGAAAAATATGCACTCTTTCAACACACTGTAGCATTGTAACAGCCTCCAGTCATCCCAGTTATCAGACTGAATCAATATGGATTAAGGACTGCCATCCCACTCAGCCAATTCAGAAGCACACACTAACCACATCCTTGCAAGATAGCTTTGGTGCCATGTTGTTAAAGCATATGTCATACTTAGAGCACTTGGCATCCTGAAATTCCCCCAACTCCAGCTTCTCTTGAACTCACAAGTTGCAACTGAAACCAACAAAAAGCTCTATTAAACATTATCCTTACCTAATTGAATAGATTAGTTGTATATAGCAATTACCTTCTCCTTTTTACAGTATAGTAAAGCACTTATGGTATAATAAAATCTACCACACAGTGCTCAACAGCTCAGTGTGTTGAGCAATTCAGTTTTTAGTGCTTCATGTAGGTTAGGAATTGATTTTAATTGCCTGGAATAAATCACACAGCAGAGACCCTACTGTAGAGACCCTTGTTATTTCACAGACAGGGCTGGTTTTAATCCTGGATATTCATGGGGAATAAGAGGGAAGCAGAATGAAAAGAAAATCACATTTCAAAAATTTACTTCTGAGGAAGAGAGATTTGTTCTGAATTCAATGAAAATTTAAGAAATGCTCTGTACATGTCACGAGCACAGTAGTAAAGAAAACTTTGTACATCACCACTAAACCTCAGGCACTGAAACTGTTTCATGAAGTAAACCTTGACAAACTATGTGAGACTTACAAAGAGAATTTTCAGTACAGATGGAAATTTATTTTGCTTACGCAACTTTCACTCTCTTCCTAACACATCCAGAAATAATATCTCCATGTATTTTGCATGTATGCTTGGATTTACAATGCATGTGAGAGGGAAGCACTCTCTCATGAAGTTTGGATCCCATCTATAAGTTTTCTGTTCCAACACAATTGAGTCATTTATCTTAGTAATAACTTAAGTAAAACAAAAACTAAACCTAAAACCAAATCAAAACATCCTGCATGGAAAAAAAAAAAAAAAGAGAGAGAAGAAAAAAAAAGAAAAATAGCTGAAAATGTCTTTTTAAGAGTGAAATTGAAGTGGAAATGAACTGCACATGATTGTGAGCTATCATCTAACTGGTATATTGATGGTGATACCATTTTTTGTGTATACTACGCAATAGTTCCTGGGGACATATGAACATTACAGGAAAGAGATTTACACCTCATATCTTTAAACACCTAGATCACAAATTCAGGTTTAATCAATACTGATTTACCTTTCTGTGCAAATATCAGCCCTGAACACTTACTGGTTGCAGTAGTAAAGCAAGTCCCCTTGGCATTGCAGCATTCTGATGTATCTATACCATCTGCATGAGGAAAAAGCAGAAGATGAGCACTCAGATACCACAGAGAGGAGTTCAATGTTAGAGTCAAAACCAATATTTATGGTGATAGACAGAGATATCTTATGTTTGATTTAGTTACCAGATTTTAAAACTTCCAAGTTATACTTCAAGGCTCAAAGAGGTGGGTGTTTTTTATGTAGAGAGAAGAAACATCATTCATTTAAAAACCTAAAATAATTTGCAAAGCAAACTGAAAATCATTTACTTCTAATTAATCCCATTAATATACCCTTTCTGAAAATGTTTAATTATTGCTTTCAGCATTTTTGAAGACCTTTTAAATTCATTACTGAACTATCAGCTGCACATTTATCAAATCTGGACAGGCTAGGTCATCATTTGTAGAACCACTTTATACAGGGGCAAGTTAACCACCAAATGCAAACTGGCTTTTAAAGTTCACAGTGCTGCTATAAAGGTCATGGTGATACTTAGTGAAAATTGAATCATGCAGAAGTCGATACAAAAAGACATATTGTCTTCCTTCAATAAGGAGCTTTAATGCTATGCCAGTTTACTTACTATCAAACTCTGCGAAGTCAGCAGGCTAATAAAGATTTTAGGATTTATGGGCCCTTTAATTCAGCATAGAAAAAATAGTTAGAAAGTGACAGACTAATAGGCCAATTATCTGAGGAATATTTTGTTTATTTGGCAGAAATTACAAGGAGATGCATAATAAAAATACCTTCAGTAACCAATTTATTCCTACATTAAAATAAACTCATTCACGACTACTGTGCTACAGAAAGTACCATTAAAATGTTCAAAGTTCTTTCCTGATGCCAAACAAAAACTCTTAACCAAAGCAATATACAATATTAATATTGTTTTATGGTCAATTTATGTCTAGACACAAGCAATAAGAGGTGGAAGAATACTACAGAAATTACAGCTTTTATGCAGGAAACAGGAACAAAGCCCCAAAGGATTGTATCCACATTTGTCTTACTCCAGATTTAGAAATTATTATTTTTTCCATATTAGGTATGGGTCTAAAATATTAGCTGTGTTCTTTGCATGAATGAACTCTGGAGAGGGAATAGTCTGACAGTTTTTTATTAAAAAACACTTGAACAAAATTTTGCCTTTTTTATTTAGCTGACATAACCTAATTGTACCGTACTTCATACTGGCTAACAAATGAACTCCATGAAACTAACCACAAGCGTCCACAGACTCGGACTAATGACACAATGTAAAAGACCACAAACATCACATAATTTAGAAGCTCTGCTGAAAATTAAAGAAATGTGGGCCACTATGTTTCTAAAGCAATCAAAATAATGGTATCCCCATATTTTGTGATTCCACAAGCCTTGGCATGAGACATGAAAGAAAGTTTAAGCCCTTGTTTTTCATTTGAGGTACTTTTTAAAGAGCATTTTTGCATTAATAATACTAGGAAGGCATTATAGTTCCAGTATGAAATAAAATAATAAAATGCCAATGTATAGTTCACATATAGTTAACCCTACACATTATCTCCTCTGAGCATTGACTTTACTAAAAATAAAATAGATAAGGAGGTAGTAACTGCACAATTTCCTTACGAGGTCATGGGAAAAATGTTATTAGAGAACAATATTCTCAGGATTTTCTTAAAAGACTAGTGTCTCTAAATGTCCTAATTTGGGTCATCACTATTTAGGTATAAGGATTTTCATTGTTAGAAAACAGGCTATTCAATTTCTAAAACCAAGTTTCTTCAAGATACAAGAAACAGCGAAATTAAGACACACATATCACTTTCAAAGTTCTTGGCTGAAATTTTAGTTTGAGTTGGGAAAAAAAAGAAAAAACTATGAACTAATTTCTGTGGCCACTGTGTAACCTTTGGACTTCTTTAGACGGAGCTTCTTTCCATGTACAAGATTCCAGGAAACCAAGATATTTTGTTCCTAGCAGATAACAGTAAATTTTTATTAAAGAGTTACTTGTTTTCCTCCATGAACTCAAATTTTGGATCAGTTGCTGAGACACGGTGGCCAGTGCTATCCTGTCCAACTGGTGCTCCTAGAACTGTCAGTCTCAAGAACAGTGTTTGCTTAATGGAAATATAAATCAAAATAACATACAAACTTAAAGAAAATAGTAATACTAAATTTGTCTGATTTTTACAGTGGAATTTTCCACTTATCAAAGAAAATGCCAGCAGAGGATTACACAGTGTCAGATTTTTGGTTTTTAATTTGTGTTTAATTAAAGGAGAAGATTAAAGGAATTATTCTTGTGGTAGATGAATCAAACTATCCTTTTACTGAAATATAATTGTAGGTATAATGTACAGCAAATCAGACTGCTAACGTGATCCCACACTCAAACAGCGGTTTGATAGCTTTCTCTCCTGCTTGTATGAGTTTGCAATGTAGTAATTTTTTTATGAGGCAACAGAGACACACTTCAACTGATCTAGGAAATGCTTCATAGGTGGGACAAATCATTTATGGATTTTTATTTCTCACAATGGCAGCTTTCTTACTGTCCATAGATCAGAGAATCATGTCAAAAGGAACTTGTGGAGATCTAGTCCAACCCACAGGATCAGGACCAGATCTGATATGGATCATTATCTGTTAAAGTCTTTTTATCTCAACCCATGAGTTATCTCACTTTGACCCTTAGGATTCTCTCCCCCATCCCACCACAGGAGAGTGAGTGAGCATCTATGTACGGCTTAGCTGCCAGATGGAATTAAACCAAGACAGAAACATATGGGCCAGCATGTGGGCATAGAAATGAAAGTCATTTTCTTGAGAACTCACAGAAATTCAGTAGAATGAGTTGGAAAAATTCCTCGATTTACGCAGAACCCTCCTGCTGTAATACTATCAGTTGTGTATTGTGTCTTTCAGTACACCTATTGTCTTTTTTTTCCCTTAGCAAAACTTGTGATTATGGTGTTTGACAAACAACTTAGGAATGTAGTGGTTCACAAATACAGGTGGACTCACCAATCTTTTTTGAAAAAATTAACATAAGAGTTAAATCTTTTAGGGTTACAGAGTGATTTTCTAGAATAAGTTTATATAGTCATCAATGAGGGGGAATGAGAAACAGGGCTGACATAATCAGCTTCAGTGCACCAAAACTTTCAATAGACACACTTTTTGGTAAGCTCCAGTGCTGTAAAGGGCCCTCTACACAGCGCAGAAGGAATGTAGGTACTTTTACGTTGAATGACTGAAAAAAATGCAATTGTGAAGTAAAGGATCTAGAAGGGGGAAACAAAGAGATAAAGCAATACCTCTCACCAGTGCAGTTTTACCTGCAAACACTTAATGAAGAGCCCCATGGGTGGATGCCTCACAGAAATAAATTTTAAATACAGAACTCTTTAATGAAATTAGTTCAAGTGTGTCACATGAGAGCATTTTCAAGGACCTCAGCTGCTTTCACAAAGCGTGCAACAATTAAAATCCAGCAGAAATGAGGACAGGGAAAGAGAAAATGCCTTACAGTAACAGTTTTGAAGGTTTTTTCTTTCAGTTTCAGGCAGGTAGTTCTGCTTTTGCCTGGAGATAGGTGAAAGCAGAGCTCAGTTCTGCAAGTGTTTGCAAGTGTCTGCAAGTGTCTGCTGAGGGAGCACAGCCCTTGTCACCGTGGGGGCTTTGGAGGCAGAGGAGCTGCCGAACGAGAGTGGCCCTCAGCAATGCAACTACTGTCACGGCCAGAAACCAGGCAGGATCTTGGCAACTTTCCCCATGCTGTTTCCCCATGCTACTCTGTCTTAAGTGCCTTGTATGAAAGGGGTATTTTTTCACCAGGGAAAGACCGACTCTGCCCATGTGCCTGATGAACTCCCAGTTCCTTCAAAGAGGCTGTTGACACAGCTGCCAATTAACGCCATTTGTGATGTACACAAATGACTACAGAGTCTTTGCACAGGCCAAACAGCATGTGGACTTTCATTCATTACTGCCATAGGTTAAATTTAAGCTGGTGACAGAGAACAGATGTGAGGGGTCTCTTTAATCTTGAGCTTTTCCATCCAGGCCTGGAAGTATTTCCAGGGATTTTTCTGAGGGCTATAGACCCAGCTTATACCGTAGAAAAAATGATCAAGGTTACCAAAGGTCTGTGTTTTGACAGTGTCCAAGCAAAAACCACTCTCTCCTGAGCACCTTTGACATAAGCTTCATCCAAATCCAAATCTTGAGGCATTATTCTGCCTACAGAGGCAGAAAGAAGACTGTCAGTGTCCATATCTCTGCACTGATCAGCCCCTTCCCAGGATGAGAGGAAGATAGTTACACGGAGACCTCAGGAGCCTTTGTTATTGTGTGAGCCATCAAGAGACAAAGGAAAAGGAGATGGATCTTCCATCCTACTGAAATGCATATGACAGTGGCAGGCAGGACTAGTTTCTTCCACTGTTCCCACCTCGGAAGACCCAAATCCTTCTAGGATGCTACAGTCACATCCCCAGCTGACCCATGAGCACAGAACATTTACAGGCATGTTCTGGGGATGCACTTCCACAGATGTAGCTATGCTTCAACATCAAATCTCCTCCCTCTTTGGCTCAGTGTTAACGTTAGTACGTGTCTGAATAGAGACGTGAATTTCCTCTTGTGTCTTCCTTTATATCGTGAATCCTCATGATGCCTTAGGATTTTAGCTTCATATTTTCATATGTTTGTAATCCTGCAGTTCTTTAGTGTGTAACTCTGAGCTCCATGTAGAGTGTTAGCTACTGCTGTTCCCATTTTTCTCAGACAGAATTCCTCTGTAGGCCTGAGAATCAAGGATACCTCACTGTCTCAGGCCCCGAGAAATGTAAACAAAAGTGAGTTGGGGGGAAGCCAACTAGGAAAATGGGACTCCACTACCAGAAGCTGTAATTGGACAATTAACCTCTGATATGCAAATGGACAAAACTTATATCTGTCCGAAAAACATGTGACTGTGTCCATCCTGGGTGTAGTCTCTGTGAGACTTCGGCACTGCCCAAGGTGTGCCCTGTGCAGGCCTTTCAATAAATACCTACCCTTTATCCCTTCACTCTGTCTAGCCTCTGTTCCAGGTCAGCCTTGACAAGGCATCACTCATATATCCATAAAGACATATATAGTATAAGTTCCAGAATACTATATTTACTATATAATACTATAAACCATTTAAACTGTGTTTTACGCTGAGAAAAACAATCCCACACTGACTAATTGCCCAATTTCTTCATGTGTGGTATTCAGTAATTGCATGCACAGGGAGGTGATGGTCTGCTGTCCTTTCAAAAATCTAGTAAGGATTAATGCAAACAGATCACCTCCGTTCCAAACAGTTGGACAACAGATATCAATGCAAAACAGAAGAGACCCTGACCCGCTGACTTCAGAAAGAACCAGGTGTCTACTACACCATTCCAAATCTGTTTGCACTTCTGAACTCTGCAGCTGTTAATATCTCTCCACAATCATCTCACAAAACTGCTTCTATGCACATCTGTATCTGACAGGCTAAATCTCCAGAGTACTTGAAAAAATATACAAGATGCAGAGATACAATTAATAGGAATTCAGATGGTGAGGCTGATGTTTTCTTTCTTCATTAACATCAAGCATTTTCCTGGGAAAACAACATTTTACTGCTGTTAGGATTCTACACACATAAGCAGAAGAGGGAAGTAGGTGAAAACTAGTAAAAGCATACAGGAAAGTAGACTGCACCATTCTGTGGGTCACTTTCCAAGGTCATCTCATATACTTTCTGTTCACAAGAAAACTTCTGGAATAAAATATCTGAAAAAAAAGTCACAGAAAAATCAGGTCTAATAGAGAGAAACAGACCACAATTTAAACCCTTTTTGCTCTATTAAAACACATTATGACTATTTCTGATGTTTTCTGGCTGTTTTGAAGATGAGGCCACTCACATCAATGAATCTCTCCCTGATGCATTGATTTCATTTTACTTTTTCATTGGCAAACAGGTTAAAACACATATTTACACATTAATTTCTAAGATCTTTGGCTCAGGCAAAATAATCTACATCTACAGAAAAATAAACAGCCAACAAATGGATTATAGAGCATTTGCCAAAAGTTCAGACTCATTGCTGAATAATTTTTTCTTTTCAGTTTGGATACCAGCCCACAGTACTGAAAATTTACATGGCAAGTATAACCAATGACCTCCACTTTGTCTATTCTATTGTAAGCACAGCAATGAAAACAAGAAAATAATTTTAGGCAAAATCAGCTTTCCATCTTACTTAAAATCCATACATTGATTTTCATAGAATCACAGAATAATTTGAGTGGGGAGGGACCTCTGATCCAGCCCCCAGCCCAAATCAAGGCCACCCTCAACATTAGACCAGCTTTTCCAGTTCTTAGAGTCTCCAAGGATGGAAACTGCTCAGTCTCGGTGCAGTTTGCTTCAGTGTTTGATGACTCTCATTATTTAAAAAAAAATTTTAAAAATCCTGGTATCTATTTGGAATTTCTGTTTTGTCCATTGCCTCTTGTCCTTTCACTGTGCACTTCCAAACAGAGTATGGTCTCAACTTCCTTATAACCAGACACTAGGTAACTGAAGGCAGCAGTAAGAGCCTCTCTTGGCCTTCCCTTTCTCAGACAGAAAAAATAGGTCTCTCAGCAGCATTTCCTACCTCAAATGCTCCAGCCCCAGCCATCCTGGTGGCCCTCTGCTGAACTCATTCCAGTGACTTAATGACTTTTTGCTACCATCTACACCTACTGTATCTTGGTACATTTCATAAATACTGTAATCTAATGGGATGAAGTTTAAGTTTACATGTATGGGTGAATCTGGTACTAACAGCAAATGAATGATCATCAACCAGTGGCAGACAGATATTTTGCAAAAAAAATCTCAGTTCCCTTGTTTCCTGCATGTGCCAGTACACCCCAGCACATCCAGTCCAGCATGTGCCTTGAGAAGACCAGACACATGTCCAGTTCTTTGGCAATGTGTTATGTAAAGTATGCTAGTGTGCAAGAAGTCAGCTCTGTAGCACAAAGCCTAAGTAAAATTATCATCTTATTGTTAAATTATGGATTTTAACAAGCAGTTTACGTCATGTATCCCCAAAAATAAGATGTCACAATGAGAAATACAGCAAAATAGCAAGTAAGAAGCTAGACATGGTGTTGCAGGGAGAAATATAGATGTGTTTTGATTCCGCAAATGCCTACCTGTTATTGCCAGGTATGTAACATTTGCCAACAAATTAAAGACCAAATTAGAGATTCATTTGAAATTGCGTGTGAAACAGTTCTTCACTGATTATGGAATGGCCTATTAACACACTCCATCTAAATTCTGTGATTCATATTCCTCAGATAACACAATATATGCAGTGCTGCTAATAAAATGTAGACATAATTTTCAAAGGTGGTCTGGCAATAGTTAAGTATTATAGTTTGAAGAATGGGTCAGTGTTGAGGTGACTGCAGTTCAGTTCTCTTTTGCCAGCTATAGTATAGCACTGACTAAAGAGAAAGCAATGCCTGTGTATTAGGAACTTTGAGACCAGCTAGTGGAGCCAAATGGTGCAGTTAACCAAAGGATAGCATGCAAAAACAAAGGCATTTTTCATATTCTCATAGCTATGGATAAAATTTTGCCCCAAGGACTATACTAAATTTTGTTTATTCACTTTTTAGGTCTGTTTTGCAATATTTTATATTAGTGAAAGACTGAATCCATCTATGCTGGGTTCATTTCTATCCAATGCATGTTGTCTTCATTAGAAATCCCAAACCCCTAAAAAAAAAGCTGAATTTTCATCAAAGTGCAGCAAAATACTGAAGATCTGTTTTGTTCTCTCTTTTGTGAACAAATTTCTCTTAAATTCAAGCACTAAATTACTGCTGATGGTTAAGTTCATGCTCTAAAGCCTTTGCAGATGTGTTGTTACCTGGTACAGTGTACGCAGGCTTAGTGTCTTTACCACTGCTCCTGTATAAGCTGTGAGCTTGTGGTTAGAATGTCAGCCTCCACTTCCATGCACTTATTATTTTAATGGATGCAACGATCACAGAACTTTTCTTACATCTCTGACATCACTCCATTACTTTTACAGTTTAAACAAGTAAAACAAGGGTAAAAAACCCAGCCCAACTCCTTCAAGCTTTTTATAAATGTCACACTGGAAACTACACTTAGAGAATGTTGTATTCACTTCATAAATTGTAAATAGATTTCATTATAAATTGATTAGAAGGGCAAAAATTAGAGTACCATTTAAATTGCATTTTCACAAGTATTCATTAAGAAATGCACATGTTCTTGCATACTTCATAAAAAATAATCATCTGACATTTTTCTTTCTTTTCATTGGTTGAGCATTCTCCGACAAACAGAACTATCTCCCGGGAAAAGAGAACTCCCTTTCTCATGATTTGCACTATTTTGAAAAAGAATTAATTTATTAAGAAGTGAGAAGAGTAGAATTTAATTCCACAGAACATGAAGAGATGGTATGACCAAGAGCACACTCTTCAGATATCCACCTTCTCTTTATGGTGAAGCTCCTGAAGGAGTGATGATAGTTTCTTCAGGTGTGTTTTGTGAATATTTACCCAGAATGACAGTTTTGAAGAATTTGATTCGAATTTCACATGTCTCTGACTCAGAAAATACCCTTCATGTCTTGATTGAATGCTGGCATCTGAAACAGAACAGCAACACACAAAGGTAATCTTCACTCACTTGAATCTGCCATTCCTGTAAGAAAAATAGTATGTAAAAATACAAAAGGGAAGTTACAGAGACAACTTTCTTATATTTTACAGATTTTTTTTTTACAAAATTATTTTTATTTTCATCTCTAAATAAAAGAGCAAATATTTACAGCTCTAGACATCTAGAGGGAATTCTTTAAAGAGAAAGATACTTTTCTTTTTGCTGTTATAATTTATGGAGCAAAATAATGCTGTGCTCATAAACAATTATATGATAGTCACATTTCATGAGAATCAATATCTATCCCTACTTCAAACTTAAACCTTAAAAGAGATCTCCAAACTCCAGCTTCCTTAGTTTATCTCTGGTCTAGCAGCAATACACAGTCCATTTTCTTCATTTTACACTGAATATTATTTTGGAAATATGATATTATCTGCCAACTTAAAACCCTTTAAAAATATTTTCAGAACCCAAAGTATTGTGGTAAAAGTCCAGAATGTCAAAACTTCAAATAATAAAACAAGGCAGATAAATAAGCTTTAATTACTGGAATGAGAAAGCTTTATGCTATGTATACAGTGCATAAAATTCTTACTGAAACTAGCAGAATTTTTTGCAATCACATCACAAATCCTTCACATAAGATGAAAATATATACACTTAATATTTAGTCCTATGCCAAGCAAATATTCATGAAACCACATGAAGTACTAGCAGTTTCACTAACTGCTTCTATGTGGCAACAATCATAAATTCTTATGATGTCAAAATAACATAAAAGCAGAAAGAACTTGAAAGACCTCAATTTCCAAAATGAAGATTCAGTGCTGCTTTTCTATTACATTTTTTGTTAGACATCACTATCAAGTAAGTATCTGTGATATCGCTAAGTATCATCGAACACCAAGTTATTAAATTTCAAATGAAAAAGCCAACAAACATTTTACAGTGGCATTAATTGAAGAGTTCAAAAAAACGGTTAAATTTGGATGTGTATTGATGTTGGATCAATACTTAAATTTAAAATCAAAATTTAAATACAGGCTAGACACAGAGTCCAATTCAATTAAATCACAGACATCTCTATCTTATTCATCAAAGCTCAGTGTTTCTTCACAGCTGTTCCACTTCAGTTTATGAGGGAAAGAAGGGCCTATTCCTAACTATGCAGTAGTTCTGAATCCAAGATTTCCACATGTTTGGATACAACATTTGGGTCCTGGCCCATTTTTGCAACATGTCAGAGCAAAGACTTAAGACATCAAGTAAAAGGGGATTCTGGGATTAAATGCAAAAAAAGCATTTTAAAATCTAATTGGAAATATTACGAATTATCCCCTCTGCACTACACACATTATTTCAGCATGTGGCCCAGGCATGACATGCTTCCTGATAAAAACATTTTTAAAAAGGACTGGGCTACTGAAGTTTCTGTGGGCATTTTGGTGATTCTGTTCTCTGTAACAGCAATACTGAGCAAATGCTTTACTTATAAACTGATTCTAATATCTCATCTAGCTCAAAAATAATGTCTCAGTGAAATTGCCAGAAATATATATCTTGTTTTTTTAATTACAGTGGTTTTGGTAATGAATCTGCTTCCTTCACACCCGGAAGTGTTCAAGGCCAGGTTGGATGGAGCACTGAGCAACCTGATCTAGTGAGTGACATCCCTGCCCATGACAGGGGGGTTGGAACTAGATGCTCTTTAGGTCCCTTACAGCCCACACCAAACTATGATTCTGTGACTCAGATCTCTGAGTGCTTCTGACTAACTTCTAAGAAAGATAAGTCGACAAAATGTATAAAATCAAGTATTCATGATTTACAACATGAAACTTCCCTGCTGGTATTTAGTAATTGGTTATTTTATTTAGTTTAAATTCAATTTTATGATTAAAGTATGACCTCATGCTACTAAAGTGACCATGAGAATATACTGTTGCAATATGACATAGCACTGTGACTCAGTCCAAGCCCAGCCTGTAGGATGATGCAATTGTGATGGCAGAGCAGCTCTAGTGAAAGTTTACTAAGACCTTCATTATGAAATTTTTTTTAAAAAGACAGAGACATTTTGGGTCAAACAGTTTCAAGACTCATGTAAAACCTTACGCATTTATCATGAGTGTTTGAGCTAGATGTGGTGCTTCACTCAACTACTGACATTCCATGTGCCAGATCTTCTCTTTCTCACTCTCAAATGTAAATGGTCTGCCCGTGTGACTGTAAAGCTGTGATCAAAAGCATAATGAAGAGCTGTCCTTGGGCCTAAGGAGCATTGCAATCCTGCCTTCTGGAATCTAAATGCCACTGCATTTAACTATCTGTATGGCACCTTTTCATATCTAGTATCTTAAGATACCCTGGACGATGAATGTTCTTTATTGAATATTCTAGTATTTTCCAATTTTTGAAGTATATATGCCAGTTTTTTCAGAAGAACATATTACCTACTTTGTTATTCCTTTCAAAATAATGACCTCATACTTTCGTGCACCCATAAAATGAAGTCTTCTTGCTAAACATTTTACTCCAAGTAAAATACACAGTTATCTCCCAGACAGTCTTTGAAATTTTGTAAACTCAGTACAGCTTAACCAGTGATTTGAATTTCCTAAATTTTGCATATTTTACTGCAAATAAGAAGATATTAAATGTAAGTGCACTCTGGAGTATAGTTTTTTTGATATTTTATTGTCTACATCCATACAGAGGAGCTAATATAAAACTTGGAAATGTGACATAATGGAATTAAAGTGCAGTCAAGCTAAGTAGTATTGGATATGTTTCTGCAAAGCGAAAAGCAAATTTGATTGAAATTAGCTCTTAACTGAAAAGCACAAGTCAGCTCCAAAAAGTGACTAAAAATGAAAGTGAATTATGGTACCTCAGTGTCTGCCAGCAAATGCAACATGTTATAGTTAAAGTCATAGACTCCAGGCCTGCCAAAGGAAACCAAAATCCTAAGAGTTCCTGAGTGCATCCCATGGATGCATGAGTATTTTTAAGGAAAAATAAATATCCATTCCAATGGGTGCATGTAAGTGTAACAGATCATGTCAGCATTTACAGAGTATCATAAACAACTATGCTGTCAAACAGAAAACTTCTTTATGCAAGTCCCTTCTCTATATCCATTTGTCTATACAGAAATAAGAACAAACTAAAAGGAATCCCAGACATATTTTGATTACTAAAACTTCTTTTAAAATTTAAAGCTCTCCAAAAGAAGTTTTAGTAAAATCATAACAAAATTCTCTGTTAAGTGATGTCATCCTGATGTTTTCTGACTTCCTCAAACACCAGAATGTTTTTTGAATTGTATTGCAAGAGCTTAAAATGCTTTTCAGACAGAAGCACCACTGCAGAATTCACATGGAAAGCAATTTCTGTTTTACTTCATTGTTCTCTGCATGACCATTAGCTGAAAATAAATAAAAAATATGTCTAATTTGTCTCAAAGGGAATGATGGACTTTTAGGAGTACTGCTAATTTCCTTAATCATTGCCCAAGGATAACACTAATATAAAAGTTAACTTCTTCCAAAAAAGCTTGTGCTTTCTTCAAAAACTATTCTTCATCAGGAAAACTTCCAAGTATCAATGAAAAAAAAAATGTGTTTATTTACAGTGATCAAAACTTAGCATTATTTACCTTGGAGCAATTTTAGCAGAAACAGCAAGAACTTTTCCAGTCTCTTTTTTTTTTTCCCCCCCGTTAAGGAAAATATATTCTCTGTTTCATTTTACCATCTCAAAGGCCATGTTAATAGAAATTCACATCCTAGAGTGAAAATGAATGGATGGGGAAAGGAAGTAATTCTCTCTCTGAGTAACTAATTTAAATCAGGTAAGAGAGGATTTGTTTTCCCCTAATAACTAGGAAATAAAGCTCATGCTGTGGCAGACAACTAATATGCCACAGGAGCTGCAGATTTTTAAAGTCTGCAAATAAATTTTAGCTAGATGAAGGTTTTTGCAGAAAATGCTTCCCTCAGTTGTGATTGATAAAGTCTTGTGTCATAACCACATACAATTATATTTAGGTGATCCAATAAAGGTGACATTGGTTTATTGCTTCAAATGTATAAGCACAGATGCACAGAACTCTGTGTACCTCACTTAGTTGTAGTGCTGTATTTTATTAATATCAACCCACCTTGGTGGCAAGATTTATCAATGGCTGACTGAAAGAAGCAATGAACACATTGCTCATCCTTTTATAACACTGAGTGTGCTATCCTAGTAATATTTAAGTTCTTTGCACAAAACTGGGACAAACATGAGCATGACAAAAAGAACAGATTTGTTTTAGCATTATTTGATTTTCAGAATGTGGTTTATTTATTTACATTTTAAAAAAATTCACATATGTGGATTAAAATCCAGCTTATTCAGTTTTTATTGTCTAGTAGACCCAAAGGACCTGTTCTCTCGGGGAAAGAAGAGGCTTTCATGCAACTTTCTGCCAATGCAATACCATTCTTAGAGAAGAGCATTTCCTGCATCAAACTGTACAGTAATTTCTAATTTAATATAAGAATCTCTTGTAGTGGAACAATCACGTCTCCGATGCTCTTACACTTTCAGAACAATCATGCTAAATACAATCACTCATAGACAGTATTGTTAACTTTGTGTTATACTGATCTTCTGTAGGCAGGGGTTACAGATGCTTTTAACGTCTGAGGAGTTTAATAGAGTAAGGCTACAAGTTAGAAACAATGAACTTCACAGGTAAGGGTGAAATTTAAAATTTCCTGAGCTCAAGGGTGACTGACTTAGCCAGCCACAGGTGTAGGACATGCCAAATCTCTGTTTCCAGGCTTCCCCACTGTATGACTACACCTTCCTTTAGTTAGGGCAGGCTAGACACCATAGCCCACACATGGAGGGCATTTAAGTTTAAAGGCCTTAATCCCAACCTGAATCCTACCCAGCAGAGTTTATTGTAGCTTCTGATTTTGTAAGAAACATTGCAGACACCAACTAGACTTACTAAAGTCAATAAATAAATAAAAAAACACTGTTGACTTCACAACGGTGACAGATTTATCTCAGGATTTTAATCAGACCTCAGGAAGGCAATTTTTAGCTGTGGCTTTGAGTGCTGACTATCTGAAGAGAGTAGCTGAATTCCTCAGTCAAGAGGTCTCTTTGCAAGAAGTTGCCACAGCTCTTCAGGGTTTGCCATCCCAAGGAAGTGGCAGTAGCTAATGAGCAGCCCTGAGTCTGATGTCTGACCTCCAGGGACATGCTTAAGTGACCAGCGACCCCCACGCTCAGCACAAGGCTGCTCTGCATCATCTTTCAGAGGCACATAAAACTCGCTCTTTACTTGTTATGCCTGAAGGTCAAGGGAAGTAATTGTGCCCCTCTTCTCTGGTGAGACCCCACCTGGAGTGCTGTGTCCGGCTTTGGGACCCCCAGAACAGGAAAGATTTGGATCTGTTTTAAGGACACCAAGGAGGGCCACACAAACAGTCAGAGAGAGGGAGCATCTCTCCTGTGAAGAGGGTTGAAAGTGTCGGGATTGTTCAGCCCGGAGAAGAGAAGGCTCCAAGGAGACTTTAACTGCAGCCTTTCAGTACTTGAAGGGGGCTTATAAGAAAGATGAGGACAAATTTTTAAGCAGGTCTGTTGCAACAGGACAAGGGCAATGGTTTTAAACTAAAGGAAGGTCAATTCAGAGTAGATACAGGGAACAAAGTTTTTATGCTTATAATAGTGAAGCACTATCAGTGGAACAGAGAAGCTGTGGGTGCCCCATTCTTGGAAGTGTTCAAGGTCAGGTTGGATGGGGCTCTGAGAAATCTGGTCTAGTAGAAGGTGTCCCTGCCCATGGCAGAGGGGCTGGACTAGATGACTTTTAAAGGTCCCTTCCAGCCAAAAACATTCTATGATTTTATGATTCCCTGCCTATCTTTGGCAGCCTGAGTTACCTTGTGTATGCCAGATACTCACCCATACTTAGTCTGAATCCTACTGAGAAAGGGTTACATTTGCTTCATGTTGTCCATCTCTCCCCTTCAAGAAACTGTCTTCATACACGGCATTTTCTTATACATGAATTTCTATGAGTTTGTGACAGCGAAAATGAGACTGCAGAAGCTTGCCTGGAATTCAGTTTGGAAGATGATGAAAGAAAGGGAAAATTTCCTCTGCTTTAGTACCAAGATTGCAGGCAATTTTTCCAGAAGAGATTCTTATTTTGTTTTGTCTCTAGATAGAAGATTTTGAAAAAACTCAAAACAAACAAACCAAAAATTTAGTCATATTAAGAATCTAAAATGTTTCAGCTTAGGCCAATTCCATTTAAAATTACACTGATGAGAGGAAATATCCAAATTATCATACAAAACATTTATAGCTTGTGAAAATGGAATTTTTCAGTAAAATGTTTGTTACTCATATATTTCATGAGACCATTTCCATCAAGACGTATTTTATAGTATCTTGGGAGAGTGCATCTAGAAAAAACTCCTCAAGAAAATATCTTGTGTTGGGAAAGGATAAAGAATCGATATGATCACAGTAAAAGTTCTTTGCAATCATAATGAAATACTCTTTCCATCATCTTGTCATCATCAATTTTTTTGTCATCTTCCACTAAGACAGGTTGCACCTTACGTAAGAGATCTGTTCTAGGAGTGGGAAAGGCAATCAGGAGGAAAGAAGGAGGGGAAAGGGATGAGTTCAAGTGCTCCTTGTTTAGAACGGATTAAGGCACTGTTCTTACAGACATTCAGATCAATTAGGTATCAGAAAAGGTAACTGTCTACAAATATCTTCACCCTCCTCTAGATTGTAGTGACTATATTGTCACAAAAGATAGGACAAACTCCCTCTCCTGCTACATATTTGGAAAACAAACAAACAAAACCAAACC
This sequence comes from Callaeas wilsoni, assembly GCA_013398955.1. Taxonomy (NCBI): domain Eukaryota; kingdom Metazoa; phylum Chordata; class Aves; order Passeriformes; family Callaeidae; genus Callaeas; species Callaeas wilsoni. The sequence goes on from VWPU01007052.1 coordinate 35,221, forward strand.
AAACCAAAACAAAGGCAAAAAAAGAAATATACTGTCACAAAGTCGAATTTTATATTTCCTAAAGCTCTTTTTCTCCATATGCTACTTTCATATAGTCTTCCCCAGAGACACATGAATTTTTGTCTGTAAAATAGATTGACTTGACTTTTCATTCTCACAAGTTTTCTGTAATACAGGAAAAGAAAAGAAAACATGTTCTTATTGCAGCGTTGTTAGCTTTATCCATCTGGAAAACATAGGTTTTGCTCTGTGGCATCCCAATGACCATAAGAACAGAAACATAATCACAAAGTTAGGTGGTTTAATAAGCTCCTGAAGTAATTTAATTAAGGAAAACCTCCTGATCTTTTAAGTGTTTATTAGCATGAGATAAGATTTAAAAAAAAGATCCCTGTGCTTGCATCCTGATTTAAGACCTTGAGAACTTGGTACTATGTTCATTGTACACAGTGACCAGAGGACAAGCATTCTCTGCCCCTTATGATACAAAACATGTAAGGTCGGATTTCATAATTTAGTTCACTACTGAATAAGTGAATGTCACAGGTTTGATGCTGGCTAAATGCCAGTGCACCCACAAAAAAATCACTCATTCTCCTCTGCTATAGTTGAGCAGAGAAGGGGGAAAGAAAAACTAAAAGGCTCATGGGGTGAGATAAGGATTAGGAGAAAACACTCTAAGGGCAAAACAGGCTCAAAATTTAGAAGGTATAAAGAAAAATTTATTAACAAAATTCAAAGAGGATAATGAGAGCTAAAATAAACCTTTAGAACACCTTCCCCCCCACCCCCCCGCCTTTCTTTCTTTCCCACTGACAGTGCAGGGAGACAAAACATGGGGTTATTAGTCAGGTTGTCACATCTAAAAATCTTTCTTCAGTTTGCTTAGGGAGAGGAGTCTCTTCTGCTATGCCATGGGGGTCCTTCCCACGAGAGACAGTTCTCTGTGAACTTCTTCAACATGGTTCTGATTTTCACGAGTAGCAGTCTCACCCAGCCTGCTGCAACGTGACTCCTTCCCATGCACAAAGCAGTTTTCCCACGAGTGGCTTTTTTGTGGGCCATTAGTTCATGGAGCGTGGGTTTCAAGGATGAGCCGTTCTAGAATAAAAGCAAGGGGCCTCTTCCTCTATCGGCTGAAAGCGGCTAAGCAAATACAATTCACAGCGGGCCATGCCGAGGTAGCAGCAGCCGCACGGCGCGGCCCCGGCCACACAGCCTCGGCCGCGGGGCCACTCCGGGCTGCAGGAGCGCTCCCGGCGCTAGCCCGGCTGCGTGGTCTCGGCCGCGCTGTCGCTCGCAGCGCTGGGATGGCCCCGCTGGCACCGTGACCCCGGTCCCAGCACCCCCCTCCGCACCTCTCAGCGAGGAGGAAGAAAGAATTCTCGCGGTTTTTTTCATTCTTAAATATGTTATCACAGAGGCGTTACCACCTTCTCTAACCGGCTTAGCAGCGTGCCTGTTCTCAGAGCCAGCCAGCAATTGGTTTTGCTAGGTGTCTTGGGGTGATTCTATGACCATACTGTATTCCCCATCGCCTGCTTGATTTCTCGTGTACCTTTAAATTGCAAAGGGGGGAGAGAGAAGCCGAGAAAACTCTTCAAAGCGGCCAGCTTGACCTTGTAATTAGAATGTTTTGCATTCTTTTCTCTCCCGATTCTGACAACATTTGTTGGTTAGAGGACTTTTGGTCTCTAGTCTCTTCGGCTTTCAGCGGAGCAGGGACTGTGATCTGCCTCAGTGGCTTCTGTTCCTTTTTGGACTGTTCTTGGCTTGCTTTTCATCCGAGACCAGCTACCATCTCCGGACCTGCTCGGCGGGACCCTCCAAGGGGGATCGTCGGACCCTGCCTGGCCGGCCCGGCCCAGCGTAGGACTGCAGGTTTTACCTACAGAAAGACCTCTAAAATCCATAGTCTTCTTTTAGGGGACAGGGGAGGGGGTTTCAATATCCTTTCTTTTTTCCCCTCCGTCACAGAGGGCCCCTCTGTTGGTGCAATCAATAGTTTTTTTCAGTTTCACTCGAGAAATTATTTTCCCGAACCCGTGGGGGAGGGGCCGCCGGGGCCTGCTTGCCTGGCGGGCAGGAGAGAGAGAGAGAGAGACGCCCCTCTCGGGTTGTTTCCTCCTGGATTTGTGTCCAAACCGGCACACTAGGCATGGAGGAAGCTGCTAGCAGCTCCTCACAGAAAAAAATCACTTCTGTGGCTGGCTTCTTCCCTCCTCACCAAAAATCAAGCCATGCATAACTAACACAGCGAACTAGCTAAAAGCACCGAGTGCTTTCAGAGTTTGAGCACGGACACTAGAAATCTACGTTATGTTGGTTAAACATGAGTAATCTAAGCCATTGGAAAAAAAAATTGTTTATAAACAAAAGATTTCAAAATTCAGAAGCACTAAGAGTTCATAGAGGGCTGGAAAACTAGATCATAGTAAATGAAAAATAAGAAAATGAAATTGCCCTGAGAAAAAAGAACACAAAATCTACAGAGCTGCCCAAGATCCCTTAGCCATTCCTTTATACAAGAATTGCTGGAACAGGTGGTGCAATATGAAATTGATTTTCTAGATTAGCCATCAATGGATACTGCACACCTACACTAGCTACATATGCAACCTGTGAAATCAATCTGTGTGCACTATTAAGATAAAATTACACATTTGAAGGGCAAATCTAATACTAAGTATACAGTATCTTGATATTCCATTAAGTCTGAGCATACATTATGTTTCTAAAATTAACATCTGCTACTCAGTAATCAATGAAGAGTGTGAAATACATTTCTAAGAATAATTGTCTTATACTAACAGTGGCAGTGTTGAAACAAAACTGAACAAAATGCATTTATAAGGAGGAGAAGGGAAGAAAGGATGCCTTTGAAAGACCGGAGAAGTTGAACTTACTCTAATCACAGCTACAGGAAGCAATTTTTTTAAAAATCTACCAGTTAGACTAATTGAGCATTTGCCTGTTTGGAGTCAAGGCTGGGTGCTGTTCAAGGGATGCCGTAGTGTGAACTGCAGAATGCCAACAGCAGATACGTGGAGAGCAGAGCTTGGGCCTGACACTATCTGCACACAAATACAGCAGGACAAATGCACCTGTTGCACTGACTTCCATGAAGCACTTGGCCTACACGGCTGTGGAGTTTTATGGGAAAGATTTACTGGTTGTCAGCTCTGCTAAAAAACAGTATTTACTGCACTTCCTGGACGAACTCCCTCCCAGGCTCATCATCTCATCTTGATGACTGCTGACTGTGCACAGGACCTGTCACTGTCACCAGTGCTGTGGGATTGCACCTTCTTGGTGAGATCCTCTGCATCTGGGTTGTCCTTTGCTATGAGCTCATCTTCCTCTGTGGAACAATCTGACCTTACTGCTCCCCAGCAATTAGAGTTATGCCAAAAGCACTCTTAAATGAAATATCTCTCCAAAGGGTCAAACCCTATGGAAGAAAAACGTTCTTGTGTTGCCAGTTCAAGAGGAAATGAAGTTGTGCATTTAATATGCAGGCAAGAGAATGGCTGTGGCACCTCCAGACACTCCAGGCTTAGTAAAAAAAAATCAATTCAGACCGAGAGTGGGCAAATTAATAAAATGGAATACAGTGGCTATACTGTATAATCTGTACAAACATTCAATGTCTTTCTCTACGTTTCAGCAAAGATTTAATACAGGAGTCTGTGGTGAGCTGACATAATACTGAAATTTCATTTTATTTTTAAAATACACCACAGATCATTTATTAATACATGAAGGATTATAAATATTTAAAACAGATCTGTAAATGTTAAAATCAATGCACAAAATATATTAGCTGATTTTTGCACTTACACTGTTTATTCACTTACTCAAGAATTTGGAAAAGTCTAATTCACAATGGATTGCATCAGTAATGTTTTTCTTCCATAAACATGTTTTGTACACTAAATTATCTGTTAGTAACATAAATCTAGACAGTCAGTTATACCCTGACTTCTCCCTTGTCTTCAAAAACAAACCCAAATCTCTCCACTGTCTAATCCTAGAATTTCTTGGCTCAGGAAAAATTTCTCATAAAAGTCAATAGCAACAACAAATTAAATCCAACAGAAATTTTACATGAATGAGGGCATTGTGAAACTTATAGATGAAATTTTTCTTGTCATCACATGGAGGAAAGGACAAGAAATTCCCCTTTCTCCTTCTCTGTAACTCTTTTTCACAAAGCTGATGCCAGAGTAAACTATGAACAATAATCTATGAAATTTGGAAAAAACTGTACACTTGAAAGGATTTTTTTTTTCACACAGCATGACATGTTTTACAAAGCTTAGGAATCATCCTAAGTTTCCTAGTGTGTTACGTACCATAAAATAACTATGTTCAGAGGTATGTGCATGTTTTTTATACAGACACCTTCTAACATTCATTAACTGTGTTCCTAGGAGATGCACACCCACCAGATGGTGTGAAGAGAAAGGAGAGGAAGAAGAAAACCTGTCCAAGTCTTCCTAAGCAACAGCCATCCAATTAATAAATTACAGGCTGTGAAAGGGCATCCACAGCTGTGTCTTTGTATACCAGCTGGTTCCCAGGAGGCATTCCCTCAGGACTCGGGCAGAGCCTGGCATAGCTGGACAGCTACCAGCACAGGAGGATGCATGTCTGTAAGCCTCACGGAGCCTAAAAGAAGATTTTAGCCCTACATTACATTTTAGCAACTCAAACACAGGACAAATTCTCCCCAAGAATAACTATGTAAGTACACTGACTGCCATGGAATGGCAATGATTTAGGGTAGTTAAGATCTGAGCTATTCATTTAGCAGTGTATTTTGATTTCAAAATCCATTTCACTTGTGGACCTCTGGTTGAACTATGTTATGACTTAGTCATTCTTTGGAAGTAGCAGCCACAGCCTTGTCCTTTTGTGTAAGTTATGACCCAATATAATTGAATTCAAAAACTTCAGTGTAAAATATTAAGAGTTTGAAAGTAAAGAAAAAAAAATCCCAATCCAAAAAACTTAAAAACCTTCCCTTAACTATTGACGTTGAGGTTATAAGGCCAATTCCAAGGAACACCTTAAAACCACTTTTTTTTTTTTTTTTTTTAACAGTCTTAATGTAAATCTTTTGCTGTAAGGGTGCTGGCAGACAAATCAAAATACACCTGGGTTTTGTCCTAGATGATTTTTGGATTTCACTTTCTCCAATATCTCTCCCACCTGGTCTGTTTTTGGCTCTTGCTGGTTTCCCTTTGAAATGACTGCAAAGACAGTCTGTTCTCCCTGTTGAGATTTACGCAGTCACTACTCATCTTATGTCCCACATGTTCTGTCTTCCAGGTGTTAGCTTTGTTTCCCAGTACTAAGCTTGCTTCCCTAAATCCATTCAAAATGCTGCTGTCAAAGTTACCTTTCTGTTTTATGACTTTTGATATGATGACCCTTTTTCTTCTTCATTTGCCTCTCCAGATAGCAAAAGTTTTCTGTGTATCTATTTAGGGCTCTTGATTTGGGTGTTAATTGAAGTGCTCTTTGTGCTAGTAATAGCAATAACCCTCCAGAACTTCTTCAGCTAATCAAACGAAATAGAAAACATTTCTTGGAACAAAAAAATGAATTCTAGTCTAGGTTAAAACCGTCCAGATCTTACCCACACCAGGGCAAGCCTCAGGGCCTCTCCAGCTGGCGTTGTTTTCAGAAGAGAGCTTGGCTGCTGGCTCCCAGGGAACAGAAGGTGTGGCACAACCTGAAGAGAGAAGCTGGCCGGAGTGACTGATGTACTTGAGCTGAGCTGCCACTGAGAGGGACCTCAACAGGCTGGAGAAACAAGAAGTTTGCCTCATGAAGTTCAGCAAAGGCAAGTGTGAAGTCCTGCACCCTGGAATAATCACTGGATGCACCAGTACAGGCTGGGAGTTACTGGCTGGAAAGCAGCTCTGCGGAAAAGACCTGGGCATCCCAGTGAACAGCAGTGGCCATGAGCCAGCAATGTTCCCTTGGAGCTAAGGAGGCCAACAGCTGCCAGGAGGTCCAGTGAGGTGAACCTTCACCTCTCTGCAGCTCCGGTGAGACACAGCTGGAGTGCAGGGTCCAGTTCTGGGCTCCCCAGTACATGAACAACATGGATATTCCAGAGCAAGTCCAGCAAAAGGCCACAAAGGCAATTAAGGGTTTGGAGCCTGTGATATGAAGAGAGGCTGAAAGAACTAGGACTCTTCTTGGAGAAGAAAAGACTCGGGAGGATCTTATAAATATGCAAAACACATTGATGGGGGAGGGAATAAAGAAGATGGAGTTTGACTTCTCAGTGGTGCCCAGTGACAGAACAAAAGGCAATAGGCACAGATAAAAGTACAAGAAATTCCACTTAAATATAAGGGTGATTGATGCCTCCCTCTCTAGGCTGGGAGGTTGTGGAGTCTGCATCCCTGGAGATATCCAAAACCCAGCTGGGAACAGCCTGGAGCAACCTGCCATAGTTGACCCTAATTTGAACCAGGGCATTGTATGAATGATCTCCAGGGGTGTCTCTCAGTCTGAGACTTTTATGCTGTCAAGTGTCTGTTCTAAGAAATAGAAGTAACTTTCTAAAGAAAAAGAAAAAGTAAGTCTGAGAGACATCTGCCTCCTAAAAGCCTTGTGGGGAACATACTGTCCTGTTATATGAGAGGTGATATGAGAGTCCAAAGCATCTGGTTCAGGTCAGGAATACAGGAAAGTGCCCTGTCCAGTCCAGGGGGAGAATCTCTTTGGAGCAAGGCATCTCCATGCCTGAAACACTCCATGCTAATTCTACCTGTTGAATGTTAAAAAAAAAAGAATGTATTTTTATAGAAAAATACTGACTTTTCAAAACAATCTGCTACTCATATTCCAAACAGATGCATAGATAAACACCTCATTTTGTCCTTAAGCATGTTCTAATCTTGTGTCATTCATCATTATAAAGCATACATCTATTCTAGAAGCACAAAGCAAGCTGACTGCAATATAAACTTCCATGCGTCGATCTCAAAATGTGCTTGTGCTATAACAAAAACTATGGAGGGCTTTTTATCCAGGCTTCTTAACCATAGGAAGCTTTTTCTTCACTAGGTCTAGCTGCTACTGGTGAAATGGAAAAGACAGTGTTACAGTACTATACAGCTTCTGTTAACAGAGACTGTGCATCTCACTCGTAACTGAACTTTTTGGGTTTCTATGATCTTGTATTCATTAACATAAATTGCAGTCTTCCTTCTACTTAATTTTTCTTTTTTATCATTATTTCTTTTTTTTTCTCAAGGTTATTCCAAAAAGGTGTCTCTGGAATGCATTTTGAGGTATTCATCCAAATTCATCCATCCATAGAATCATAGAACCATTAAAGTTGAGAAAGACCTCTAAGATCAGAAAGTCCAACCATAAATCTAACACTGCCAAGTCAATCACTAAACCAGGTCCCTAAGCACCACATATACACGTCTTTTAAATACCTTTCCAGATATGGTGACTCCCTCATTTCCCTGGGAAGCCTGTTCCAGTGCTGGACAACACTGTGCACAAAGAAATTTTCCAATCTAAACCTCTCCTAGGGAAACTTGAAACTATTTCCTCTCATCCTGTCGTTCATTGAACTGGGAGAAGAGACTGATTCCCACCTGGCTACAGTCTCCTTTCAGGTAGCTGTTGACAGCAGTAAGGTCTCCCCTGAGCCTCCTCCTCTCCAAGCTAAACACCCTCAGCAGCTCCTCATCAGACGTGTGCTCCAGAGCCTTCACCAGCTTCATTGCCCTTGTCTGGACACGGTTCAGCACCTCAATGTCCTTCCTGTAGTGAGGGGCCCAAAACTGAATACAGGACTCAAGTTGTGACCTCACCAGTGCTGAGTACAGAGAGATGATCCTAGTCCTGCTGACCACATTATTTCTGATCCAAGCCAGGATGCCATTGGCCTTCTTGGCCACCTGGGCACACTCTGGCTCATGTTCAGCTGCTGCTGACCAGCACCTCCAGGCCCTTTTCCACTGGAAAGTTTTCCAGCCACTCTGTCCCCCAGCCTCGAAGGTTGTGTGGTGTTACTGTGACCAAAGTGCAGGACATTGCCTTACTGAACATCATACCCCTGGTCTCAGCTCACAGATCCAGCTTGTCTAGATTCCTCTGCAGAGCCTTCTTACCGCCAAAAAGATCAACATTCCTGCCCAACCTGATGTCAACTGCAAAGCTACTGAGAGTGCCCTCAATCCCCTCATCAAAATCATCAATAAAGATGTTAAACAGGGCTGGCCTCAACACTTGAGCCCTGGGCAATGCCACTGGTGACAGGATGTCAGCTGCATGTAACCCCATTCACCACCACTCTTTGGACCCAGACACCCAGCCAGTTTTTTGTCCATCTAGAGTACTAGTGCTCACTGTCATCCAGTGCTCACTGTCAGGAGTTGCATTTATTCTGGGCTTTCAGGGATTCCCCAGCACCACTGTCCTGGTACGTTTCAGGTCAGCAGGTAGGAAAAAGTAATTTTGCATTGAAGGCACTATCCTGGCACTATCAGGCACAAGAGCCTTGATGTCATGCCTGATACATGACATTGCCTTGCTGTGACCTAAGGATTAAATGCCATTTCTGAAGATAACTTAGAAATAGGAGGAATATGCCCTTATATTATAGACCAAAAGAAGTACTTTTCTTTGAGAAAAATAAATATTTGTTCCTGTAGGTGGATATTATTCTGACTTTTTGAGTGAAGAGTACTAACAGCGTGAAAGACATCCAGATGTACACCACTCTTTTTATGTTACTGCCAAAGGTTATTAGCCAATCCTGCTCCAAAGGAGTTAATCCACAAGAATTCAAACACAGATAGCAGCTGAGAGCAAGCAGCTAAAATCACTGCATTGTTTGATCCATTCATGCACATGGAAGTACTCTGCACAGTTTGAAGAGAAACTCACACATATTTTGCTGGAGAGGTGCAGTACAGCACCACCCTCTTAATGTTGGCTTTATTACAAGGCTTTTCTCAGAGCAGGCTTCCAGCCAAACCGCTGGACTGGGGAGGCTGAACTGCTGCAGCAAGCCAGACACACAACAGTAAGCAAGCTTAGCACTAACTACTGCTTCCTTCTTTTTCACAGGTCTGTATATACCTAGCACTCCATGGTCTTCCCTTTTTATCCTTTTGCTCAAAATATTTCAATTTTTTTTTTTTTTTTTAAATGGACTAGGCTCTCTTAAAGTTGAACATGGTAGAGATACTGTCAACACATGAGATGAGAAAAGGTAGCCTTTCAGGTAGTCTCCTTTCTTGCTGTGCAGGCCAAATCCTGCCTAGCAAGAAAGGAGATGAGAAAAGGTAGCCTTTCAGGTAGTCTCCTTTCTTGCTGTGCAGGCCAAATCCTGCCTAGGGAGGCATGAAATTTTGTACTGTCAATTTCCATTTTTGTGAAATTTCACATCTAAACCTGACCCTTCAAACTCAATTTTCAGTCTGCATCTTTTTTTTTTTCCTTGAAATATCTTGGAAATTATCATAAATTTTATACTTAAAAATAGGACAATTTTTTCAAATAAACTATAATTAGGTCAACAGAAACAACTTTATGATGGATTAGAGGAAAAATTGCCAGAAAAGGTATTGCCAACTAGCACAGCAATCAGAAAAACCACTTGCATTGTAAAGTGAATCATCATAACACCAGACTCTATTTCAGAATGATTCAGCTCTTGTCAGAAATTCAGATTAAAAGGTGAAATTAAAAAAAGAAGCATATATAGAATCTCAGGAAGGAATCAAGCAGAAATTGTAGTTACAAGGTATACAATTGAAGTCTTTTCTGGAAAATGAATAAAACTTTAAAGGGCCTTTATTCTATTTCATACAAACCCAATACCAGGCAAATCCCTGAGGTACTGAAGTTTGCTTTTCTCTTAATTTAGTCATGATCCTTAAGAAATATTCTGCCTGCTCCTAGCAACAAATCCCTGAATGACTGACAATATCAAATTAATCAATTCCAAACGAAATGAGTAAAGAAATACTCTGCAGGTGTCTATGGTCTAAGATCTTAGAAAAAAAGCCTACTTTAAACTTAAATTTAGAGGCCTAAAATATTATCCATAATTCAGAAAATTTAAAAATAATTAATTTTAGGGAAGCATCGAAGGGGAAAAGCATTCAGTCTTTAACATAGAAGAACAGGCCTCTGAACACAGAGGTTAAACATGTGGAGTTTGCCCTCTGTCTGTTATTCAGTCAGGCAGTCACACACTGAGTCCTCTTGTACCGTGGTGGAGGTTCGAGGACAACACCCTGTGTTACCACCCTGCAGTAACCTGCAATCCACCTCTAACAATCCATTTCTTATGCCTTCTGTCTTCAAGCCACTGTTATTGTGTATACAAACAATCATTCATATTGTGGACAAAGCAACCTATGTCACTGATCCAAAATATTCACACATTACTGTGACAACATCCAAACAAAGATGGTTAAAAAGCAGCACTTGTTTAGGGAGAGCAATGCGTCATCAGGTGACAGTTTCCAAACACATCTCTACAATTAATTTTAATTAATTTTATTTTAGTAGATGTTAGGAGCTCATCCAGAGACAGAGGAGGGTTTGTGCTGGTCTGAGGAAAGCATATCACACATGGAAAATGGCAGTACAGTGACAGGCTGCACTGCCCTCACCACTTCCATTTCCCTCCATCCTGCCCGCCCCAAAATCGGCAGTAACAGCTCCAGAAGTCATGGCCAGTGCTGAGCTCTGGTGAGTTCATGCTTTCCTCTTCAGAGGAATGCAGATCAGACTATTTTGCCCTGACAGCTTCTCAATGCCCTCATTTTCTATATACAAAAAGCAAAACTGCATGGAAAGACTCAAAGGATGGAAATGTCAGGTGCTCATTCCTGAGTGTGTTGTTCCTACAGACATTTCACGCCCTCTCCGTGTCATGTCATGCCTGTGCCAGCAGAGCAGGCTGTCCAGGCTGCTGTGTCACAGCAGCTCCAGGCTTTTTAAATAATAATAATAATAATAATAATAATAATAATAATAATAATAATAACAAGAAGAAGAAGAAGAAGAAGGTAATGATTTTTAAAGAGTACTTTGAGCATACATAACCAGCACTATGCAAGCAGGGGTCATTAAGGTCAGCACGTACTTCTCACAAAAAGAACATGACAAAGTGAAAGTTGCCACATGTACATTGGTTAGCTTCAATGGAACCCCATTTCTTTCCTCTTTCACCTAATAAATCAATGCACTGCACCATACAATGAAGCTTTTCCTCTAACTTGTCAGGCAGGATGAGGCCATTAGCCCCATCCCAAGCCTCAGATACAGACCTCATACACTTGATAATGGTCATCATGCACAACTCAGACAGCAAATATTAGAGAATTTTTGGCACACACAAGCCTCACAGTACTTCAGCTCAATGAACTGAGCTAAAAGAGCATAGCAGCAACAATTGATATTCCGTTTAACCAGAAGAAGCGATCCTTAATGAATTTAAAACATTATATTAACACAACAAGAGACAGGACAGGGTTAGGGCATTCCTGGGGCAAGGGTTGGTGGCCCTAGGGGCCTGAAGTGAGGTCCTGGGATATGGCCATATTGGAGGATCCCTGGAGGACAACCAGTGAGGGAGGCCTGATGGCAGCAGGTCAGTGGAGTCAAGCAGCTGGTGCTGAGGAAATTATTTTCATCCTTCTCTAACTCCAGAAGTGTTACTGAAGACTGTCGGCTCCAGTCCTACAGACTGAGCCCTTATGAGCAGGTGGAGCACACGATTTCTGCTCCCAGAGCAGAGTACATTTGATGATTTTCTTTACACTAAACAAAGTCTGGTCCAAGTACTCTGGGAATGTTTTGCAATGCAAGCGAAGAAAATCAGGAAATTTTTCTCTGATGCAGACTCAAATACTAATGAAGGTGCACCCAGTACTCTCAGCCCTACTTATTTCTGAGTCCAGTTTTGCCTTGATTATTTCTATCTTTGTACATGGGATGCAAAATGAACAACCCCAGACTTTCCCACTGCAAATAAAGGTGGTAGTTTGTGATTTAGTATTTTTTAAAATTAACATGCTTTCCCCATCCCTATATGCAAAGTGGAAATTTTAAAAGTGTGCATGAAAATATGTAAAGAGCTACTTGTAGGAAATTTTTGGGAGGTACTGGAACCAAGGGACTTTAAAAGCCAGTCTCTATGCAAGAAATTCTGAAAGTAAAAACCTGGGACTGGTTAAGTCTCTTTAGAATTCAGGCATGAAATGTCTAGTATTACAGTGCTTGCTTCATACAAGTAATGACTGCTTGGAGAGACATTACAATAATTTTGTTTCCTGAAATTTTCCCCAGTCCATTTTTTAAAACACATTTTAAATAAGTTATACATTGTTTGTAGATGTCTACCTTTGAAATTTAGAAACTGAGGAAATAAAAGTTAAGTAAATTGTTCAAGGTCCCATGGAAGTCTGTGTCAGAATTTCATTTTGAGGGGTGAATTATGCTGTGCACATTAATAACATAAAGTGTAGTGGTCCAAGTTGCCATTTAGCTTTTCCTTCTTTATAAAAGCAGGAACTTTTCTTAGGTGAGTAGGGGACACCACACAAAAATAACTGTATTCTGGAGAAATACTCAAAATATATCACATTCCTGCTGAGCCTATGGCGGTTCTATTAAGCCAAATTATGGAAGATGCCACTAAGCAAGAGAATCCATTGGCAGCATTTCTAATAGAGCAAACATCTTGATATTAAACCTTCAGTGAAAGACAGAGTTCCTCATTACTAGCATCCTGGAAGAAAAAGAAATCTAGGAGAACCTTAAGTGGAAGAAAGCAAACAGCCTTATGTTGTGGTCGGGCAGATTTTAATATGTACAATTCCTACTATCCAAGCATGGATAAAGGTAGTGCATATCAAACAAGTAGTTGACCAAAATCAGGTGGATTAAAGACAAAAGTTCTGAATAAGTTTTGAAAGTATCTATGTAGAAATTCATACCCTTCTTTCACACATTTGAAAACACCTAAAGAAATAATGCGTTCTCACAAGTTCCAGTCCTACATCTTATCTTTCTCTCACCACTGTTTATCCCAACGGAAGTGATGTTCCACAGCCCTCTTCAATATTTTTCATAAAAATATGGAGACTGATTTTGGAATATACATATCCCTTAAACACATCTCCTCTTTTGAATAAATGCAACCCTTATTTTTTAGTGACATGGTTGCAGCCTTTATTCATGTTCATCTCTGAATAAATTCCCAATTATTCATTACCAAAGCTGGCACTCCTCTGATTTCAGCCAGCTGAGGCAGAACACTAGGCAGAGAAGTGCTCAGGGTGCCCTGAGCAAAACCTACAGGATAAAAATACATTAGGTCTCTGCAGAGAGAGCTCTAACTCCAAAAGAGACACTTTTAAAATATAGAAATGAGATTATTAGGAGAAAAAAGCAAGATGCTGAGGACAGTGAAATAATTCTTTGGAAAGTTTTGCTTTGCAAAATGGGGCAGGTGTGGGTAAATGTGGGAGCTTTTAAGTGGTGGGGGTTTTTTTTGCAATAAGTTTTTTTGCAATAAGTATTGGGTGAAATTTCTTCATGGATTTGCTCAGTGCAGTGCCACATGCTCAAAATGTGGACTGATGAGGAAACCACATTGAAAGACCGCAGCAGGGAATAAAATTTCTCCAGCTGCTGTGGCAATACATTTGTCTGTGCACTGCACTCTGTGTAATCCTAAAGAATATTACCTGGCTCCAGAAGAAAGAAGGGGGATATATGTCCATAATATATTTCAAAAATAAACAAAACTAAAATTAAAACCTACTAGGCCACTGCCTCTGTATGGGACCAGAAGATTAGAACAGAGCATGCCATTACACAGGTATACAATTACAAGTGACTGAGACATAAAAGAAAGACACAATCCCAAATTTTTTACTCCTTAAAACTAATTTGAGAAGTCCATTCTACTGCCTTTTCCTTTGTGTCTAAAGAATTTACCAGTGTGGCAATGTAAAGCACCATGCAAAATCTTTTGTGTTGAATTGTATTAATGTTGACCTCCATTAATTCCAAGGAAATTAGAGATGAACACCACCAAGCAGATGCATACTTAAAAAGCCACAAAACCACCCTAGTCAAAATAAAAAGAGAAATCAATTAATGATACAAACCTTCAAGACTTTAGGACATCATCAGCTGGTAGCTAATGAGATGAGGAAAAAACCTGACCTACAAGCAAGTACTGGCAGCAATAGCACACCAGCCAAAACGGGATAGAAATCTGATCCAGGGAGGCCATGCACCTATTACACCATCACACTGAACTCAAAGGTATTAGATAGGATCAGATAGTTTTTGAATTTTTTACATTTCACAAAGCAATCAGGTGGAGTCCATAGCTCAGTGCTGATGGTTGTAGTATCACGGCTAGGAATTTAAAGCAGGACAGATGGAATTTCCTTCATTTAGGGAATCCCAAAAGTCTGCAAGAAACATTTGATGTGCTCAAATGGTTTTTATGAATAGAACACTGTTATCTAACATGAATTTTTGCCACTTCTAGAGCAGAACTCAGCTAATATAAATTAGTGCAGGCTTTCCTGCAGGAAGTAAAAAAATAAACATATCCTGTTAGAACTACAGGGGGAATTTCATGTAGGCAAAATCTAATTACCCAAGATGGAGTACAGCCAGTGACACCAAGAAACACACTTACTCTTTTGAAACGTGTCGTAGAATTTTTTTTTAATATTTAGGCTTTCTCTGGGCCTTCCTTTTTATTCGTCTGAAATGCTCATTTGTGTGAAATCAGTTGTAATGGATATAATGAAAATTTACACAGGTCTTGTATAACTGGATTTAACAGCTAGAATCTGAAGTTTAGGTTTGGCCAGCATCAGGCCAAAAAGGCACCTTTGTATAGCGTCAAAGTTTTTTTTGCAGAAACCGGAGACAAGTGGCAATAAAAATTAAAGTGTTGAGACTGTCTTTTAAAATACTTCACACACTTCATAAATAAAGCTCTGTATTTTTAGAATATTAATAAAACTGTCCTACTTCTACCCCTCTAGTTTTAAGTATCCATCGTGTCCCTTTAAAGCAGTGACCCCTGAAAAAGGGAAGGAGGCAGAAAGTAAAGCCAGTAATAGAGCACATATCCTGAAGAAACAAAATCAGACAAGTATTGAAATACCCCCATACAAAACTGTTCAAAGCCTACACAGCAAATTTCAAAACATCAATTTATGAGTGTGTGTGTGTGTGTGTGTGTGTGTCTAATGCCAACAAAATGACATTGGAAATTACATGTGATTTCCACATTGTCCAAAGGTATCGGTGGCTCATTGAGCTCTGTGCCAAATTCAGTGGATTCCTCGTGTTCAGTGGCAAGCACTGTTGATCATGCAATGGTCAGTAGTGGTGCTCTGCACCAAAAGCTGGCACTTCTACTTCTCTAGGTTTTAATTCCTGCCTCATGCCTTTGTGGTAATTCTGCTGTGAAACAGCTTCATTAGCCTACCACTCAAAGGCAGAAAGAACATCACAGTGTACAACTAGCAAGAGAAGAAACCCAGGAGGAGTGAGCATAGATGTAATCACCTCTTGTATAGACAGCTCTTTGGCTTATTGCTTAAGACTCCCAGAAAGCAGAAGCAAAGGACATTGTCTGCAGGAGTATTTGTATTCCACACACTAGCATCATGAAAATAGTGAGAAAAATCAATCAGCAACACTAATTTTTTTTCTCCAGTTTGCACAATTTCTTTAATACTTGGAGCAGTGCAAAGTCATGCCCCAGATGTCTTACATTACACTTACATATGGCTTGCTCATCAACCTTTTTTGTCTTTCCCATTCCAAACCAAACAAAATTCTCTTCCATTTACTCATAAAAGAAAATTTGTTCATATCCACATGACACGCGGAAGAGATTCTAACCAGGATGATGCCTGGTTATCTCTGCAAAGCGAAGAAAAAAACCCTAAACATGAAGTAATTTTAATATCCAGACATGACAATAGGCATTTCAGATCATCTTTGTCAGCTTCGTCTTGTTCTGTGTTTGAGTCTCTCTTTTTTAATTAGATTCAGTAAAGACAACTCTATCTTATAACTAACTGTACTAAATAATCTATATCAACAAAATAAGTCCATAAACTGAAACAATGTTATAAATCAAATAAATATTCAAGTATCAAAAAACCCGAGTTTTTATATTTAGGAATTTAATACATGAGTATCTTGATATCTTCATCAGGAGAGTATCTTCCCACTGTAGCAATCTAACTCACATGTATATTTTTGTGATTAAATTCAGTTAGTAAAAAAAAATCACTTTTTTTACATACAAAAGTACTATTCTGTACTTCAGTACATGTACTGTTGGGATAAGGGGCATAGTTAAGGTAGTACCTTGGGAGAACTCTAGGCAAAACCAGAAAGCAAAATTTGGACCAGAACACTCCCTCTGTTCACAGTTAGTTTGAGGCAGAGTATTTTTATTCAGGTCTCTCTGGAAATCATTCCTGTAAGCAGAAAATCTACTCTTTGACCAGCTTCTAGCACTTCAAAGTCTGGGCTCGTGCCACAGGATGAAATAGCTATTGAGTGAGAAAGGGAGCAAAAGCTTTCTGAAGCCACCTTGCCAACATGACTCAAAACAACTATGAAGGGACCATCTATAAAGCTTGAAAGTTAAAGCTCTCTTCACACAGAATTTTTTTACCTTTCTGCTAAAACTACCAGAAAGCATCATTTAGTTCTTTAGAGCTTCTGGCATCTCCAGCTGGCCTGAAACCACCAGTTTGCCTTCTGAAGGACAATGATTTTTTTCACATCTTTGCTTACTGTAACAGTAAAGATTTAATACAATGTGATCGATGAATACTTTATATTTGTCTTGAATGTTAATTGCCATAACAGGAAAATGATTGTTCTGCACAGCCAGAGCATGGCTAGACAGTAGAGAAAATGTTTCCACAGTAAATAAACCATGCAGCAGACACGGGTATGCCTGAGTTTATTTCAGGTGATCAAGTGATTAGCTGTTGTTTGAATTCCTGAAAGGAAAGCTGCCATCATCAACAATGTTTTCTTTTAATTTTTCTGCCAAGTAAATAAGTATGTACACGAGAGATTTCCTCTAGTACCAGAACATCTGTATTCAGAGCATGAGACAAACAATGAGTCTGTGTTAGCTGTCAGAGGTCATTAATGCAAAATGGATAACAAAAGAGAAAAAAAAATAGAGAATGGGGAAAACAGACTGTGTATGTGTTTCTGTTCGATGATTTGCCAAACAGACCTCACCTACATCTTAAACACATACCTGACAGAAAAAGGAGGGAAAATCCATTTCGTGAGCAATACTCAGTTTTGGGTATCTCTTTAATCATGTGTTTATCAAAATTTTTGCATTTGTGATTATCTATAGAGTTTAAAGCTACTGCCAATATTTTAAAAATCTTTTACCTGGCCAAAAAATAGTTATTTCACAATCCCACAGCATGAAACCTGTAATTTTGCTCACATTTTCTCTGTGCCTTGTGTCAGCTTCTCATCTTTCACATAGTTGGCAATTTTCAGCATTAAAATAAGTGTAAATTACTACTTTCACAAGAGATATTAGCAAGTCATTACTGCTAGTTAAAAAGAAAGAGTAAATATGGAAACAGGAATATTAAAAATGCTGTCTTCCCACTGCCCCTGAATGCAAGAAGTATTCCGTTTTTTTAAAAAAATCCAAAGTATTCTAGACACTTTATATGAATCCAACTACTATTTCTCTCAAATTCAAGAAGTTTTGAGGAAGGTATTGATGTTAGTAGATGTTATGCTCCATCACTATAAACATTTTCTAACCCTATTCAGAGACCGAGTGGAGAAAAATATTAAAATTTATTGTAAAAGAGAATCAGTGTTCTGTCTCTAGATATATATCTTGAATAATAAAAAAGTGAGGGTTTTTTGTTGTGTAGAAAACCACTATCATAATTTTTTAGAGTTTTTGAATGTCAGAGCAATATGAGGGAATTAAAAGATGAACTTGGAAATTAAATCCTAAGAGGGGTTTTAGGTAAAGTTATGTGGTGATGTTTGCTTTGATATTTTTATATTATTCCTGCTGTTTCTTCTCTATAGATCATTATTTTATTAAATATTATTTACATTTGAAACTCGTCTCAAAGTCATCAAGAGCTGCATTATCAATTAAGTTGAACCAGTGCTACCAAACTGCCTGCTCTCTTTACTTTTGACAGAAAAATTTCAGGTGGCAGAAATTCAGTGTAGTATGCAATCTGCTAAAATTTATTTACCAAATTGTTAAAAACAAGACATATACCAACTGATGTCTACCTCTCTAATATTATTTTACTAGTATAAAAGGCTTGAACCTAACAGGAGAGGTGTGTCTTACATGGTTTTTTATAATGGCCAGTGAGTCCACAGGAACTGAAGGGAAGCTGAAGTATTACAGCTGGTGTTCTGAGAGAATGACCAAGACAAATGTATCATGAAAAAGATGGATAATAAAAACCACTTTTGCGGACAAAACTGACTTCTTTCAAAGAATACATAAACTTACTAGGTCATAATGGTTGTTTAAATATGGAGATCCCAGGTCATTTGTGGAGAACAAACCACCAATAGACTCTGTGAAGTTTCAGTCCATTAAATACAGAGGAAGCTTATACTATAATACAAATATTATAAAAAATTTAATTGTTGGTATCCTATTGTGCAAAGAAAGTATATCCTCAACTCTGACACCAAATCCAGTTACAGTGAGAAAGCATTTAAAACACAAGGTTCTTAAAATGTAATTGAAACTAAAAGAATGGCAACACTGTAAAAAACGTGAGGAGAGTGAATAGCAGGTGAGTATTTTGCACAAGAAGAGAACATTCAGTGGAACCACTGGGTGTCAAATTTTAAGCAAATGGAAGCTCCAAAGTACTTCTGAAAATAATCTATAAATATGGTGTGGAATCCATTGCCACAGGACTTTGTAAATGCCAGAACTATAAATACATGGGAGATAGGTCCATCAGGGGCTATTAACACACTAGATGCAACCTCCAGTTCAGGAAGTCCCTAAACTTCTGACAGCCAGAATCTGAGAGGGTATACCAGGGAAAGGGTAATTTTATTCTTCTTTTGCTTCAAGCATTCATGTAGTGGTCCTTGTCAGAGGCAGGATATTGGGCTGGAAGGTTTGCTTAGGTATGACAGGTCTTAGTTCTCTTGATGCAGAAACGTATCATCAAGCAGCTGATTTCAGGTCAAGGAAAAAATAAATAGCAAGGAGCTTGGCTCAGTGTGGCCTGGAATACATCATTTAGAGAAAGACAACCATTTAAGGGCAGAACCTTAAATGCAACTATATATATACACAAGCTACTTGGTCACTCAAAGTCATGGCAGGTTAAACTGAAGGAGTTCATCATATCAGTAATTCAGAGAAACCCATTTAAGTTAATGGAATAAGATGCTGATGGAAGTCCTACTGAAGCACGCAGTTAAAATCAATCCAAGTGAAAGGTGGAAGCATTTTTGGGAAGTAGGATATCAAATGACTCACTGGATGGCTACACAGGTTTTGGATTAAGATCAGGAGATAAGTTGGAGTAATGTTTTTTATCATAAGCATATACCACAGAAAAACATCAGGTAAAGTCAACACATAGTCCTTAAACATTCTTAATTATATCATAAAAGAATTTTGAATTTTGTAGTGTGAAAAATTCTCGCATTCAAGAGATATTCATGAAAGCATATCCAATGTCTAGGACCACTCTTATCCCCACCATATGTTTTCTGTATAGTGGTGCAGTGCTCGACACAGGTAAAACATCATATGATATATCACCTTTGACAGGGAGCTGCATTACAGCTGGCACGTGACATTAAGGTAGATGAGTATGGGCATTTGTCTACAATGTAAACCAGTGGAATAAGAAATGCTTATTGGGAAGGCAAGACATGAAAATGCAGCTCAGAGGCAGCTTTTAAGTTTGTATTAGACATTACAGGTTATATTGCAGGTCTTTCAAACAACCACAAATTGTTAATTCAAGCTCAGTTAATTACAGTTTCTGGTATTTCAGGAATGTCACAAACTAAAAGTTACATAATAAAGATAGAACTTAATTTTCTGTGTGGTATATCAGAAATCCTTTTCCTAGATCAAACTGGTACATACAACTATTTCACTTGTGAAATATTTCGCAGGTAAATTTTGTTTAATGGTTCGTTACTAATCTGTCTAATTTAAACGTCATTAAAGCCTGCCTGTTTCCTCACTGGTCAACCTACTTATTAAGGACAGTTCTATTTGCATAATGAATAGTTACACTGGTGAGTCTGTGCCTGAGTTGCATAGAAAAGGCCACACAGCTTAACTGGAGGTGCTCACATTTTCATGCCCAAATCATGGGCAGCTCAAGTGTTTCAAGGAGGCTGAGTAACAGTCCTTTGTGTGTCACCTTAAACACCGTCTGGTTTAATACGTTAAAACAGAAATAGGTCTAAATACAGTTATAATTTCTTTACATGTAGAATAAGGGTAAGTGAATTTCTAGTTGGCCATTCTCTTCTTACCACCAATAGTGGCTGTTTCCTGGGGATAGCTCAATTCCTAATTGACTACATGTAAGTAAGTCTTGCATGGGACAATTGCCTAAATATGAGGAGCTGTCTGACAGTTAAGTCCTACATCTGAGGTGTTTTGGAGGATGGTCTTACAAATGAAGTGTAGAAATATCACCTGAATCATCACTGGCAAAATTATTAATATGCAAATTACAACAGGAAGATTAAGTGTCTGTACCAAATCAGAGAATCCATTTTAGATGCAGAACCATACTGTAGCACTACAAATACTCAAAAACTTTCCATCTACCCAGGGTAGAGGGTGTGGTTTTGGTAGTTCTGGCTACAAACACTTGGATATGAATAAGAGGCAGAGATGACACTGGCTTAGTTTGTAAGAACAAAGAGCCAAGAGCCACAAAACTATCTACAAGTCTACAGGTTATGGGATAAAAGGTTTAATGAATACAAAAACAGGAATTAACTTTCATATCCACCGAGTATGCTGTACTTTCAGGAAGGGGGTGAAAAAATGTATTTGTTAATTTTGAAAGATTAAATTTCAACTCAGCATTTTCAAAATTTGCAAGTTTCTATTGTACAGAATTCTCTCACTCATAGGATGAGTGAGCTTCGTAGGTCAGTTATACTGGAGAAGCTACTCAGCCTGGAAAAATGAAAGTGTAACACTAAATTCACTTCAAAAGTGGATGTACAACTTAGTTATGAGAGTTCTTTGGAGACTTTTCCAAAAGAAGGTTTTCTTGATAGGAAGATTGTCTTTTAGATGATTCAGAAACATGCAATGCTTTAGATAACTTTCAGGACTTTACTCTGAACTGTTTCAGAAGCCACAACTTCATCGGACAATCTAATCTTAGTGTCTGGCAATTAGTCCAGTGTCTCCACACTGGGTAGACATAATTCTTTTGTATTTTAAAATTTTGATCATATATGGGATGGGCTATGTTTCAAAGAGCAAGTCCAGTCCTTCAGCAGACACACTGACTGCCATTCCAGTTTCAGAACACTGACTTCTGACACAAATAGTTCATGGTTTCCAAGGAAGCTTACTGCTTGTACTCAAAATATCTGGGAAGTATGGAGTTGCTAAACTATGCTAGAATAAATTAATTTCACCCCAAACACTTATATAATTCAGTCTCAGACTTCACTGGAAATAGTTTAAATAAATGTCAGAGCAAAATGCCGACCCCACTCTCTTGACAAAATGCAAACTACAGCCAGAGGGCCTGATCTGTGCTACAAACAGCAATATTCAGCAAGAAAGGTCTCACAAAAACTTAGTTAATCTTTATTCTAATCTGGTTTTCTCACAATTGTTCTTTTCGTGCCTCTTCTATTCTTTGTCTCTCATGTACCTTTGACTGCCTTTCAATTTTTATCCCTCCTGTGCTGTTTTTTGCTCCTCGACTCATTCTTAGGAGGTTTTCACCATCCTCTTGTAACCCAAACATCCACTTTCTATTTATTTTCACATCATCAAAAATGCATTTTTCCATCCATTTTCCAAAAGACCTATCTTTGTAAAAACAGTCCTACTTCGAAACTGAAGTGGGGAGCAAGTCAGAGATTCTGCTTTTTCTGGTTTTGCCTCCTTAACTGCTCCGTAGTTCTTGTTGCTCTTTTGTTAGTACTCATAAAACGGCACACAAACATATGCATGGAGAAAATACAGAAAGGGCGTTTTTTTTAATTTACAATCAAATTCTTGGTTTACAACTCCTTTGTATTGCGGTCTCCAGCTAAGAATGATTCAATGAAAACTAACTGCCTGTAACTAACAATCTCTACATCCTGCATCAGGTATAGCAGCAGAGAGGTTTGTACTTAATAAAAAAGTCTTAGATTCAAGCTGGGAAGGTTAATTATGTGTGCATTCATGGTGATGTTAATGGTGAGAAAGCAGAACAGACAAGAGTAATGATACTGTGAATTAATATGGGAGCAGATACTGCTCCCTGTAAAGTTAAAATTTTGTTTCCCTCCAAAACTCTCCCTATTGTAACCTAATGTAAAGGACTGTTTTAAAAAATAATGACTCATTTGGATGTCCTATCAAATTAGGTTTCCAGTTCAGTTATAGTACCATCAAAATTTTCAAGCCAATTACATACAAATATGGTTTTTCCTGTATCGGGTTCAAGAAGCAGCAGTCCTGTAGACTTTGCTTCAGTTTGAACTACAAATATACAACAAACCACATAGCAAAAAGGTAAAGTAAAAAATTTTATGTGCTTTGCAATTTCATGTTATTTGTACAGTTTTGTTTGCTTAGAAAGCATCAGGGGTTACTTTTCAGTTTTTTAGCACATAAAAGTTCCATCTTCTGGTATCTGCTGAAACCAAATTATGTGCAAGACCAGAGTTAGTTCAAGAAACTCACCTTTTAATTTCAGCTAAATTTTAGACTCGGTGCACTGCTTGTGAGGCTTTGCTCGGAGTGTTGGGAAACGTTGGAAAGCTGCCAGTCAAGTCATGGCTCATTTCTATATGCCAGTTCTCATATCCAATACTCCTCCAATTTGCTTTCTCTGCTTAATAGGAGTCTTATCTCATTGGACTCTGCTGAGTGGACTGAAATGTTAGAAATCTGTATCTCTTCGTTTTACAGATCTCCCATCCTCCTGCCTGGATGCATTGTCAATATTTGGTCCCTGAGTTTCCCTAATGTAAGCATTTCAGTTTTGACTTTTCAAGCACCTTCCAGCGAGCTTTTAGGTGCTACACAACAAGGGTTGCCTGAGACTCTTTTTACTTGCTTTTCATAAAATGAGAAGAAATTTTGTGGAGTTGGCTGCATTCCAGTTACACTTCTGTTGAAATGGTTTCACAGGCACAGGAACTCTTTCCTGAGCAGCAGCCCCAGCCCCACAGCAGAGCAGCTGGCAAAGCACGTACTCAAATGCTGTTGATTGCTAACATGCAGCCTAGTCTGCTCCAGTTTGAGCATGGATATTACTAGACATCTCCCACCTCCCTGACAAAAAAAAGCAGCCAGAATTCTGCACCTTCCCCTGCAGGTCCCCTTTGGATCTTTTCTGGGTTTTATATATATTTAGGTATTAATCTGGAGCAGATAGAGGCAGCAACAGAGAGTAACTTTATTTTATGGCCCACAGTCAGAGCACTCAGTTGGAAGGTGGGAGACCAGTGTTGAAGCTGTATGGATTAAAGCAGCTTTTCCCACACTGCGGATGGAAGAACTCAGTGTCTGTGCCAGTAACTATAACATACTTTCTAATTTATTGTGTCATGTCAAGAATATATGGTACAAGTTATTTTTTCCTTTGCCAGTTTGGCTGTTAATTTCTCTTTCTTCTAGTTTGCGGGTCTCAAAGACAATTTTTTGCATTACATTTAAAAGTGTTGCCCATGCCAGAGTTGACATCAGACAGCTTTGGACAGGCTACAGGTGTTTAGAGATGCCAGCCTGTCTACCTGCTAAGCAATGTGGAGGCAGTGCCTAGGCATTTTGCCAGGCCTTGTTGTTTTGTCACTGTGACTGTCCTTGGGTCCTTTTAAAACAGAATGGAGAGGGAGTTTGCTATTGCACATTTGTTCTACATTTTAAACAAAATTAAGCGTATTAGGATTATCCATGAATTTAAACCAAAATAAAGAGTGGATAAACAGAGAAACTCATCAACATTGACATGACATAACCTGAACATTACCATCATTCTTT
The DNA here is from genome assembly GCA_013398955.1 of Callaeas wilsoni. Taxonomy (NCBI): domain Eukaryota; kingdom Metazoa; phylum Chordata; class Aves; order Passeriformes; family Callaeidae; genus Callaeas; species Callaeas wilsoni. The sequence continues at coordinate 59,531 of VWPU01007052.1, forward strand.
TAATCCTACCACTTTGCACTGTGTACTTATGAGAACTTATTCTTTTGGTAGCTTCACTCTTACCTAACAAAAAATGGCTTAACTTTACTGCCAGCTTTTCTCTCCATTACTTCTCCAGACATGTTCCCTCTTACCCACAAGTACCAGGTTTTCTCCTCCACCTTTGCTGCCCCCTCCCCTTTGTTCAGACAACAGTCTTCACGTTCCTGTTCACGGGGTTTTCACACAGCTACTAGAGCTCACAGGAGGAAGATTCACAGAAAGGTGTTTCCCAGTGACATTCTTTTATGAACAAACTCAGCACGTGCAGCTCTTATTTAGTACATTTCACACAGTGTGCTCTGAACTACTTTGTAAAAGGAGCCATATTTTATCATCTTGCTGTATTTTTATACCAGAAGTCCCAGCAGAGCTGACTGTGACTAGAATCTAGTGCAGGATGATCAGGTTCTAGAAATTAGTCGCAGAACAAACTTTTAGCAATTTGTTAAATAGCCCTAGGCAGCTGCAGATGTTGGGTTTTCTCTTTCCTACAGAACGCAATAGCAAAACCTCAGTCCTTTTCAGATCAGTGAACAGATGGGTAATCACCTAAATGCAGCAACCAAGGGTGAGCCTGCCTCTACATTATATCAGATTCAGCTTGATTTACTTATTACCCACTGTTACAACATCTCTTAGGGCATGCAGATTCATAAAGAAGTTGGTAGCATAATCTTGTGAAATTTCTTGGGCATGCAGTAAACTGAAAGGAGAAGCCCTGGTCAGAAACATACAGATTTTTCAGTTTTTCTCAGCTCACATCACACTTTTCTCTAAGAAACATATGAATTACCATCCTGAATTAGTCTAATGATCCCTGGAGAGCAGCATCCCCTTTAGTAGGATGGGTTTCTTGTTGGAAACTTCAGAGAACTCTGCAACAGTAAGTGTGCAACAACATGCTGTCAGGGAGGTTTCTTCCACCCAGCAACAAAACTTTCAGCTAATTTATATTATAGAAGAGCTGATACCTGCTTCCTTTGTGTTTAAATGAAATAGTGCTCATCACTGATAGACTGGGACATCTGTTCTAAGTACCTAGGCAGGGCAAGAAACCTTTAAATGGTTCAGACACATTGCCCAAATCCACCCTAAGTTCTAGGTTTTGATTTCCAAAGTATTTCACAGATCATTTTCAAGAATATTGCTTACACAACTCAGCTATAAACTCAGCTCCACTTAACCATGGCCTTGTTACAGCATCCAAACAAAGCTAATGAGATTTAAAACCTCTGAACTAAAATTACTTAGTGGCATCTATATAACAAACTTTAGAAGAACACAGAATAACTCCAGATTTTGGTTATCTTTAGGGAACGTTGGAAAATCTTTTTTTCATGTACATGACTTTATTGCAAGTCACACGATTTTTTTTTTCCTTTTTTTTTAATCCCAGGTTCTATGGTAATAGTTACATGGGCATATCAACCTTAATCCATTTATTTCCTTAAGAAGACTCTAGCAGGTCTACAGGCAAGGCTTGTAAGCATGTACCATACAGGCTCAATCTATAAGAAGATCTCTTAAAGAAATGCAAGCCAATTATTTCTTAGAATCTCATTAATTTACACAACCTTCAACATGGTTTCATGTATTAGATGAGATATAGGTAAAACTGAGTTTTTCTGACATGATTTTTTTTAACTACAGCTACAGTTTCTGAATGTTTGGATTGCTATGACTTGGTAGATGATAATTTTTTTCACCCTAGGGTGAATTGCCTTCACTGCATTGTTTACCTCCTTGGCCACTCTAAGCATATAAAAAATTTTAAAAAGTCTTACCCTTTAGCTCCTAGAAATGTATAAACACCAAGATAGTTATACTACTTCTTATCCCTGGAGGGAGAAGATTTCTCTCTTTACACCAAAGTAAAGTTACCTATTCACGTTGTCATTCATTGTTTTTGTATTTGTCTTGTCTGTCATACCATATTGCCCACTTCCTTTTCCAATTACAAATCACATGTCTTGTGATATTTAAATACCTGCTACTAAATAAAATTTCACTTTTCCTCGCTGTATGAAAGGAACACACTGTACCAATTAAAGAGCTTTCTATGAAGAAATCTAATTATAAAAACACAAGGCCTAATTCAAAGCCTATTTTAGTCCATGGAAATACTTCTATTGACTTCTTGGGCTCAAGTCCATATTCAGCAGTGTTTAAGTTGAATAAGAAAAGAGTTTATTTCCAGTTAACAAACAATTAATGAGCATATTAAATGCAAAAATGTATTTACATTATCTCTACATATTCCTATAAAGCATGCAAATCGACCACTTTGGACATAGAGTGTTGTACCAGAGCAAAATGTTCACATGAAAATTCATATATTCCTATATCTATCTATACCAGATTTTTACAGATAACATATGGAATGAGGAAAGAATTTCCTCTGTGAACATCACATGATGGAGACGTGAAACCTTCTTTGGGCAATGTGAGCATTCTTCAAATTAAAATTCCTCATTCAATAACATCCCATAAGTTTACTGTCCAGATTTCTACAGTGGTTCCCAGTCAAATAGCCACAGGCTGTTCTGGGTTACCAGTGGGCATTTCTGCATCCTTGAAAACCTATATCTATCAAGAGATCTGAGCAAAGAAATTGGAGTAGACATTTTTTCTCTCTTTCTGCCCCTCAGCAGAACGGGATTTGCTCCTTTTTTGTATTGCCTGTTGTCTGAAAGACCCAGTGAGAAAGCCATTAGTAAGTGGAGCCGGCAGAGGAAGGGCTTTGCTTTGGTCCGTGAAAAGACTACACCTAGATCCAGCCTCTGTGCCTGAGACAGCTTGCTATGCAAAACAAAAGTCTCTGTGTGCAAATTCCCCCATCACCCACTTTCTTCCTCCACTGTGCAAATTCAGCCTGGCTGGGAAATTGCCAGAGCTACCAGCTGAGTAACTCAATAGAGGAGAGTTTGTTTTGAGGAAAGGAACAGGACCTGTGGCTGCAGCCTATCTTAGTGTAGGAGCTGGAAATAAACCACAAATACTGATGAGTTTTCCCTGTTTTCTCCCTCAGTAGAAAGAATTACATTTGCAGAATTTTACCATTGACAGGAATGGGATCAGAACTGCATTTCCAAACTTTTTACATAGAGAAAATCCACTGAGTAATCACTAAAGCAACCAAAGATTGTGGAGGTGATACCAGCTATGAAACACGAATGTATATTTTGAAAGCCAGTCAGAATAATTTTTAATGACCTTTCTCAACTCCTGTGGCCTCCAGATAAGAGTGGCTTTGCTTTGAGTGTGTGTCCTGAACGCAGGCGGAGCATGTGTCATTTGAAAAGAGAGATGAGCTTGAAAGAGTAAATTTCTGCTAAATTCAATGTTATTTCAGAGGAGAACTTTGCATCTTGTGCTCATTCTTTCTCAAAACACACATTCATGTTTATTTCCCAACCCATATTTTTAACACAGCTGGCTAATTCAGCCTTCCCAAAACTTTATTTAAGGAAAGCTATCCAAGTGTTTTCTGGAAAATGTTAACTTCCCGTTAACATAAAAGCTAGATCTCCAGAAAGCAAAATCCCTTCAAAGGGCATCGTAGCACATTCTCAGCAGCAAAATACTATCAAGATGAATTGTTACATTATGATTTGAGCATCCAGAACCTTTTGTGAAGTATGAGTGGCAAAAAATCAAATTTCCAATGCAAATATTGAAACCTCATAATAATAGGTACTAATATTACAGGTCTTGACTGAAGTTTCTTGAAAGCATGGCCATATGCATAATTATACAAATACTTAAATGTTAATTAGATGTGTGCATTTGATTCACTGTAATTCATTGGACTACTCAAACAACAAGACAAAGCTAACAAAAATGTAAAGACAGTAAAGTCCAAGTATAATAGAAATAATAATGTAAGACAACATTCCCTTGTTGCAAAAGATAAAATAAAATTACAGAAACAGAAATATACATTTTGTGAGCAGCACTGTGGATATCATCATCTCATGCAGAAATTCATAAGAACTTTGCTTCTAATTTCAATCCAGGATTCAGTTATAGCACATTCCCAAATTCACTGTTCTTTTCAAGCCTCTAGACATGAAAGTTGTTCTAATTCTTTTTTCTTGGACACAAGTCAGTACTTCAGTCCTCATTTTTTTGTGTCTCTCTTTCTAAGAGTTTAACATTTCAGTCTTCATCATTGTTTCAGCATAAATATTGCCTTATACTGTAAAACAATGAACAGCAGTAATTCATGCACAGCTGCATTATTAAACAAACATTATTTCTGTATGTTATGGATTTCTCAAAGAAGACCAACATTTCTCAGTTGCAAAAATCCACTGTATCTAAGCAATTTAAGAAATGACTGTTTAGGAGTATCTTTCAAAAGAAAATGAGAATGTATTAATGTCAAAGAAAAGCTTGCCTAGTAGAAAAGACCCGTTTACAGTAATGGAGGTAAAGAGATTAATTGGCTTATAGCGGTTACTAAAAGCCAGTCGATGGAATATCAAATCTCTCAAAAATGGAGGGAGGAAAACAGATTGCAAGCCATCAGTGTTAAATTAATCTTTTAGACTGTAATGACTGACAGACATGTCTAGCCTAAATGTCCTTGGATAAACATTCAAGATGAGTTTTTCATAACCTGTATACAAAAGGCAGGGAAATCTGTTTGTGTCTTTCCTTTCTATTGCTATCTATTTATGGGTGACTGGCTTAAACTCCTGATGAAACTTCAAAAACTCAGGTGGAGTATTCTGAACTGCAGTTCACAACTTCAGTATGCAAAGGGCCTGAACTCTTCTATCGCTTTTGCCATTCCCTCAAATCTATCTAATTTTTGATTAAAATCCACATTACTTCTATAAGATTCAACTATATGACCTTGAAATGCATCACATTCATGTTTTGCCGTTCTTCTTAATTTAAAGAAGATGAAGACCAAGTCAAAAGCTTGTGTACAGACCAGCAGGAAAAATACCACTAGTAGCACTGAACTATACACTGAAACTCATGAGTCAAACTGGGCTATGTTGTACAGTAACAAGTTCAGCACATGAATGGAGGCAGGCAGAAAACGGGACTGCTAAATGTTCAATACCGGATTAAAGGAATGCCTTCCAGTTTTAAGAAACATCTACTTTGTAGCACAAATAGATAATCTGGTTCAAACAGAGCTTAACTAACCACTGAATTTATCTCTAAAATCTGTGTGATTAATATATTCTTTCTTAAAACTGTTTTTAATGCCCATTCTCTTCATAACATTAAATACATTTTCTTTCAATGACTCTCTGCCTCTTCACTCATTATCTGATCTAAAATATGGACTTGAACTTTAGATCTCATACAGAGCACCTTATTTAGGTGTCCTAGAGAAGCTAGACACCAGGAAAATGAATTCGACTTGAGACTAGAAGATGCTTGTGGACTCCTGACAAGCGTAAATGCCATTGTTTTCAATAGGCAGAGGAAGCCAACAGGCAACTTTTACAAAAAGAACCCCAGCTGCCATGTGCAGACACAAATACTGTATTATGTGTGTACCTCTCATTTTACATGGATGAAATGTTATTCGTGACCTTGACTCCACTTACTGCACTGGAGGTTGGAATTTGGGGGGTGATGTGGGCATGGGTGTGGTGTTTTCAGAGGAATGACCCACCATTGTGCTGTGGAAGCAGAGTGGGGAGGGGAGGAAGTTAATCCAAGCATCTTCTCTGATTTCCTTTATGTGCCATCTCCAAGAAGCTGCTATCTAAATTCCTCGGACCTGGAGACATTCCAGAGAAATTAGACAGTGCATCCCCTGAAGCAGGGTTGAAAATTTTATGAGCCTTGTTAGCTCTTTTTATTCTTTTCTGTTCAATTAACTTGGGGAGGGAGGGAGGGGAATGGTTAGGGCTGTATGGCAGCATACATCCTTTTCAGGAAGACAAAACAACATGGAGCTCTGTGCCCACTTGCCAATGTAGCCAACTCTTTTGTTTTCTTCAGTTGTTCAGTTTGTAAGAAGTTTTGAAAGTCTGTAAGAAAACAGCAGTCAAGCTCATGACTGTTGAACGATGGAAAGCTAGGATTTACCTGACTTTCTCTTCAGTGACTTCTGTGCTCTATTTGAACACTGTGATGAGATCAACAAAACACAGCCAAGAATCTGTATTCCAAATGCATTCAAGAGTCACATGCTAGCTGAGAAGTACATTCAAATGGCAGTACATTCAAATTATTTCATATTATTGCCTACTTGACAATATGTGTGTAAGGTTTCTCAGATACAACCAAAACGAGGCAGTGCCTAATCTGGAAGCCTTGTTTTAAAGAGATTTAAAACCAGGGGAGCTCAACAGCAGAAGAAACTTGAAATGTTAGCACTATTGAATCGTGCAAGCTCCAGAGGTCAATCCCTCTCCTTATGTTTTAAAAGATGGGTTTTTAAATGTTGATAGAACTCCAAATGCATGGAGTTCCTGGCTGTCTACAAAGGTTTCTTTACATCTTAAATACTATTTGCTATACCCACCAAGGCTTTTTAAAGGTCTAGAAGTAAGTTACGCAAAAAAGGAGCTCTCCAGATACTACACTCTTAACACTGCATTTTTCAAGTATTGGCACACTGTTTACAACAGGCTTCTATAAACCCTTTATTCTGATTCAGCAAAATAAGCTGGCTTGCTGCAGAAGGGAAGCTGATAAATGGAACATTGCACAAAGAGTAGCAAGATAAGGAATATAGTGTCTAAGTGCATTCTTTGCAATTCCACTAAGAAAAATGTATTATAACTAGCTGAACCTCTGAAACAAAGATTTAAATAAAATAGTCATCAATGTCAGATTGAACAGCACTTGTAACAGAAGTGTAACATTGCTATATCCACTGCTTGTTTTTCTTTCCAGGCTTCAGTCTAAACTTTTAGCTATGTGATGCTCTTCTGAATCATCTAGTAATTGAGTGTGTGGACTTAGGGAAAAATTACACTTTCTCTTCTCTTCTCTTCTCTTCTCTTCTCTTCTCTTCTCTTCTCTTCTCTTCTCTATTCTCTTCTCTTCTCTTCTCTCTGCTGTGAATAACCCCATCTCTTTCAGCCTTTATTCAAAGGAGAAGTGCTCCAGTCCTCTGACCATTTTTGTGGCCCTCCTCTGGACTTGCTCCAACAGGTCCATGTCCTTCATGTGCAGGAGACCTCAAAGCTGGATGCAGCACTCCAGGTAGGGTCTCACCAGAGTGGAGTAGAGAGGCAGAATCCCCTCCCTCTCCCCCTCCCTCTCCCTGCTGCCCATGCTGTTTTGATGCAGCCTAGGATACAACTAGGAGCTTTGGCCAGACACACTCCTCAAGCCTATCAAGGTCCCTTTGGATGACATCCCTTCCTTTAAGTGAATCAACTGCGTGTCTCAGCTTGCTGTCATCTGCACACTTGCTGGGGTTGCACTCAATCCCACATTCAATGTCATTGATGAAGACATTAAACAGTACTGGTCCCAATATGGACCCGTGGGGGATACCACTCATCATTAATCTCCATCCAGACATTGAGCGGTTGACCATCCATCAAGTCCATACCTCTCTGCTGTACTGACACGACAGCCTGGCAAGAAATGTGTTCACATGCACAAAACACAAGCACTCACAGAAATACAATAACACAGTGTGTTAATTTCCACTGTAAATTTGCTTTCTTAGCATACCAGAGCAACTGAAGGCATTAGGGACTAATGAAAAACACCTATCTCTGTCTTGTGCTTCTGGCTGAAACCACCTTCAACCATCAATTAAATGCCAATCTGACTCCTTTTACTCTAAAGGGACCAGTCCTTCATTCATTTTCTGCAGTTAAAGTATGAATTTCCATGCCAGGTTATTTTCTCAGTGGTGCATTCCTTATACTTCACAAACTCTATAGATATCAAAAGATTTACTACAGTTTTGCAATCTGCACCAATCAAAACTCTTTTACAGTGTTTTCACCATCCTGGATATTATTTCCTCCTTTATGCCACAACTGCAACTCAGTCAACACTGCCTTCTGTGTCTAACTGGACTACAATTATTTTGAAGTGAAATATATATTATAAATACATAAATACGTAGCTTCTGATGTGGCAGCCTTATTCTTGCTTTTGTAAGGGTGGCATGGCTTTAAACAAACCCTCTAATGAAGCTTCCTGGCTATATTCTATCCCCAGAGATATGTGAACTAGAAAGTTAGAAAGCTGTATTAAAAATATATGTCTTCTCTGTCATATTTCCAGAATATGTGTGGTTGAGAGCACCGTGGAAAAATGAAGCTTCCCTGAATAACTAACTAAGTGCACGACAGCACATTCAGTAAACTCAGACCTAGAAGTAATGCAAACTTTTTTTCAAGAAGGAGAAAACGCTGCACCATTGTTTGCTGATACATAAAAGTTCTCAGAGCAGGTTTGGCCGAGACATGACAAATGAAGTGGATTACACAGCATAGCCAGATCCTACCCTAATTAGTGTATTCCTATCAGTATTTTATAAACCTTCTATTATTTGGAGAAAGAGAAGAAGTTCCCATGAGTACCAAAGAGGAAAGGTTATTCATATTATTTATGATATTTAGGTTCCTACAGCCATTCAGATGTAAAATAATTCCACCTCTGGGTAAAAGGTTATTTATAAGGGCAGTTTATTTAAATATATCAATTTTTGAAGGTGTTCATATGAAGATTTACTGTTGCTTACTCGATGGTGTGAATAATTCATTCTTTTCTAGACAAGCATACACTCATTTCAGAGAGGAAATGCCTCCAAAACCACATTTATTGACTTGGGGACCAGCATTCACCCAACAACATCAGATAAGTAACTCACAGTAGGAAATAAGAGGAGCTTTAAGGAACATGCTGAAATGCTAAAAAAAAAAATTAAAAAAAGGTTTTTACCCTTTACTGTTCACAACAAAACAAATATTGTTTCTTCAACAATAAAAACAAATTTCACATTTATTAGTGCCAAAACTTAAAAAGACATTCTGGCTGTAAAATTAAGCAAATGATGTATGAAGAATAATTGGAAGTAAACAACTGCATCCTGCCCTTCTCAGTGACTGGAGCTCTCCGGCACAGGGGCCGGTTAAAAGGCACAGCAGTGTACTCTGCCCTTGGAGAAATGTATCCAGCTGGTTTGGGGACACAGCCAGATCCACATAACTACTTGTGGTATTTGGCTGCAAGCTCTGAAAGACTGCACAATGCTCCATTCTCAATCGTGCAAGTGGAGCCCTCTTTTACATCACTGCCTGAGGCACCCGCCTGTGACGGCTCGTTCTAGTTAGACAAGGCTATAGATGCTGTGAGGTATTCTTTCTGCCAGATTTTATTAAAAAAACCCTCCGAATTTGCTGTAGAATGGGAAAGTCTCTGATTTATAGTGAAAATGAAGTTAAAAGAAAGATTTGTGAAATGAAGCAAGGAATTGTGGGGTACAGGTGATAGATGATGCCAGACTGCAGAAGAATGTTTCACCGAAGTCAAACGAGCCAGAAAATGGACAACTTCAGAAAGAAAATAAATTACCCTGTAATGTAAAGGGCACCCTATTGGCAATTGTAGGTGCATGGGCTTCACATACAATTGAAAGGGTTTGAGATAGCATTAGACAGTGGGGATCTATTTTCTGCTGTGCTTGAGTCCTGTTCACTTGGCAGAGCTGGGACTAGCTCCTGATGTGTACACTCACATGCAGCAGCAAGGACACCAAAGAACATCTGGCTTTTTTTTCAGTGCCACCTTTTGCCTTCCAGAATGTAGAGCATTCTCTAACAATCCAGTATTTATATAAAAATTGGATGTAGATGTTTATTGTCTTACATTTTGAAGAGAGAGGGAAGGCAGGAGGTTCTCAGATGTAAACCTTCAAATGGAGACTTTAAGATCTTCTATCTTCCCAAACACATAAAAAAATTGGAACTCCTCCCATCAGCGAGTTCACAGCAAATTACAAAACCAGAATATTTCTTTGATGCAGAACAATCTTTCAGCTCACAAGTTCAGTTACCATTCTTCTGTGAAACAGCAGAAGCATCAGCAAGCCAACAAATTGCAACAGACATGCCATAAAAACCGCTAGGCATTTAACAGCCAATACACTGCTCATATTCAAAGCAGGTCATTTTATCAGTGTGAAATCCAAGCAACAAAATACAAGCAATATTATCTATAATAAACTAAGGTATATCTGTGGAAGCAGTCAGGACATCTCAATTTCCGTACAACTTTACTGAAGAGTAGTCTGCTAAAGAGTAATATTTTTCAGTCAGGATTAATTCTACACCTCTAAAAGTGCTGCAATAGAATTTGTAAGTGTAACATGACTGAAACTCAGGAGAGAAGTGGAGAAACTCTAGTCCTGTAAACTTTTAATAATTATAATAGTTGCCTATGGTTTTTATTGCAACATTCGCACAAGTAATATTGGAAGTTATTAATGTTTGCAAGGTAAAAATTTTAAATTTGCAAGGAAAAGTTTACAAGCACTTCTGCTCTGGCATCTTTCCCATTAATGAAATGGGAAGACTGTATTAAGTCAACCAGAAACAAATATTTACACACAATTCTTAAGAACTTTGATACCTAAGAATAAAGTTTTAAAAAGTACCTTGATTGGCAGGGTGAAGATAAACCCTCCTTTGACCAGTGAACACAAAGCAAAAGTAGTCTTTTTATTCAGGATTAGAAGAGCATTGAAAAAAAATTCTTTTTAAAAGGACATAAAGTATTTCTGATGTTATGGAAATATATGTCACTCATCTGTGAACAGTACTAATACAGACACTCAGTTCAATCAAAACCACTCTTTTTCACTTGCTCGCCATGTCTTTCAAACAAAGAAAAATCCATCTTCCTCTAAGAATCCATCTTCAGTCATGTTTACACCCTCACTCCCATTTTTATTAGTCATTTTTATTTCACGGTCTCTGTGAAAAAACCACAAGCAGAGACTCATTGGGGTGCATGCTGCACAAACAGAGGCCAACATCAAGTACTGCCCTGATGAGCCTGCATACAAAATAAGAAATTAGCCATGCATGTCAATAGCACAAATGCCCTTATGCACCAATGTAGAGACAGCCACAAGAGGAAGAAAATGTTTTACAAAGCAATCAGGAGGGAACATGCCAAGTTAATATTTCAGAACATATGTGAGCTGATGTAGTTTCAAAATAGCTGTAATATTTTCCATTGTGTTTCTCAACAAATGTTCTTATTATTGAACCTAGAGCTTGAATACAAGTAAGTGGATCAGCTTTCACACACTGCCAGATAACTTCAAGATCAGTTCACTCTTACCCCAAAAGCACGGAAGGCTGTTCCAATATCAATAGTATTTTCCTGTTTTAATAATCATTATATTTGCTCATTCATGCTTTGATTTTACCTTTCATGAATCTGGTACAACAAGCTCTACATTTTTAAGAAAATGAATAGCCAAGGGAAAAGGTTATTTCCTTTGGCTCAGGCCTCACTCTTGCTGGGCTGGGCAGAACTATTCTTGACCCAGTTTTATAGGTTTCACAGTTGGCTGACCCATCCATTGTCAACTGATACGGATGTTAGCTCAGCATTGTCTTAGCAACCAAGAAAGCACACAGAGATCTGAAGGAACTCCAGCATTTCAACATATAATTTGAGATCTCCCATTCAGCATGATTTAGGCAAGTGCAACAGAGAACACCAGCTAACAAGGACTAGGTAACAAGCTGCTTTGTGAAAAAGGCCAGTAGCTCAGCTGGCTAAAGCAGGGTTCACAGCATGCTGCAAATGACTGCCTAATTAACAGTCTAAAGAACATGTGTCCAATCCAGAAGTCTGGTATCAAAACTGAATGAAGCAGATGTGACTGTCCTGAAGTGCGTGCATATGGACACAAGGCTCTTCTCCTTCCAGCAACAAACAATAGGGTTTGTGCAGACTCAGAAAGGTTGACAGTGTCCAAGAACAGCCATTGCAACCCTGATGCCTCCCAAGAACCCAGTTTCAATGTGCTGTTAATTACTTGTCCTTCCCCTTCTTGTGTTTTAACTGTAGGTAGCAATGATGTCACACTTTGTAAAGTGCATCAAGTCCAGGGTCAAAGGGAAGCACTGCTGTAAATCATTTTAGATTTAAAAGGAAACATGCAGTAATGTAGCAAGTAAAGTTCACCAGTTACTGTAGAATATCCACTCACATGCGCTCTTCCAAAATGGCTTGGAATTACCATGCTAATTTAAACCTGAAAATCAGGGTAAGAGCAAGAAAATGGAAACTTCTACTTCTTTTAAATTGTTTGCCAAGTTGAAAAATATTCAGAAAAAGAAGTTTAAGAAAGAATAGCTTGCACTGGGAAAACAGTCTTGTCTTTATTATTGTGTCAATAGTTTATAAGTGTTACTCTTGTAATTCTTGTAACAAGCTTCTTAATTATATTGTACTGCCTGAGTTACTTTCATTAGTCACCTTTTACTCATTCTTTAATATATTAACAATATTTTTTGGTCCTTTTTCCTGTTTTACATCTTCTGGAATATCATCTCGCTCTTCCATGAAAGCTGTTTAAAATAGGAGCAAAAATGTCAGTTTGTGGTTTGTCTATATTTCAGCAATCCACTTGGCATTCTATGGATGAATTACAGCTTTCCCATAGTTAAGGTATGTGTGACACTATATTCAGATCAGTAGTCCTATGGATTTGGTGGAAAGCTCACATGTAAAAATCCTCATAAAATGGACTTTAACTGAAAATTTGTATTTACCCTTAACAAGGTATTCCTGCTATTCCCTATACATAGAACAAGAAAATCCAAACCTGCCATAGGAAGTTTAGCTACAATAGGCAATAAAGAGCCAGATTTTAAAGAGTACTCACAGCGCTCACTGTGTCTTGTTGCAAAGTCTCTTAGTGCACTCCACACAACCAGCCAATTTCTCTGCTTGTCTAACAGGATTGCCCATTGGCATCAGGCACCGTATTTTCTAATATCCAACCTAAACCTCCCCTCACACAGGTTCAGGCCATTCCCTTGGTCCTGTCACTGGTCACCACAGAGAAGAGATCAGCGCCTGCCCCTCCTCTTCCCCTCAGGAGGAAGTTGTCAACTGCAATGACACCCCTCAGTCTCCTCCTCTTCAGGCTGAACAAACCAAGTGATGCCAACCTCAGAGCCACACACTGAGCTGATGGATCTGCCTATTCCTATCAATATTATCAGGAGTCAGCATTTGCCACAAAAGCAACAGTTTTCAGAAAATAGTTTTTATTTTGTGACTTATAAACTGGATCTATTCACTCCACATCCATTCAGCCAAATGCTCTGGAAAAGATATAACTTTTTATCTGATGAGATTGTTTATTTGTTGGTGATGGCGTTCTTGGCTAGTACAAAATATATGAAAATAAATGTTGTCCTTATATTGAGAAGGCAGGAATCTAAACAGACAAATCTAGAAAAATAGTATTCATGGGGAAATCCAGAGATTATTTGCTTAAATTTTTTCATTCTTGCAGTAACATTTCACCATGGATGATGCTCTGCAATGGATGATGATATTTTAGCTGAACATACTATAAATTCTAATGTGGTAGAGCATAATTCCTTAACCTGAAATCCTGTTCTGACAATATCTAAACTAGGTTTAAATTTAAACAGTTTTCTAGATTATAAAGCTTTGCATAGTGCACTTTAATAACTTTCTGGTACTCCAAGCAATTAAGTGGACACCTACTCTTTTAAGTTCCTGTATGATAACAGATTCTAAAGGATCTATTCTGCCATCCTATATTCCTAATATGTCTACTTTTAATAAGGACTATAAAGCAATATTTAAGTAATATTTTTCTCAAATAAAGTTGGGGTTCTGTTAGATTTCCTCTGGCAGTACAGACTGCTCTGTCAGACTTTTCACAGTTCTGGAGGAAGACTTTTTTCCTAATTATTAAAGAGGGAATTGAGATTTACCGTGGAACATTTTAAATTGAGCATTCATTAAAGAGCATTAAATAAAGAAGATTGGGAAAGTATATATGCTTTAATGTCTTCAACATACACTAGTTTGTCACCAAGTGACTACTTCTCCTCCTAACTGATTAACATTATTTAATAATTTTCTAAAGTCATTCAAAATAGAAGATATTAACCCAAGCTAAGATTGCAAATACTGAAATAACTTTTTAGTTTAAACTTTTGAAATCTCATCTCAGAATACAAAGAAAACTCTTGATTGAAATGTTCTGCTTTTGTGTTATTCCTTAAATTCTGTGTTATTCCTTAAATTCTGTTGCTCTTTCAGACTTGAGTAGATAAATAACATTCAGGTCTGTATGTATTCTTCTATCAAGCATGTAAGAAGTACATAAAAGAAGTAGAAAAAGACCACAACTAATTAATATGGATATCCACTGCTTCAACTGGCATGAGGATGTCTTATGTTATCTGCACAAGATACTTCTCCCTTTTTGTAAAGAGAATTTGCTTTCTATTATCAGAGATAAATTCATCTCTGTTTCCACACCTGCTGCAAATAATAGAGAGGGAAGAAACACCAAGAGCGACGTCACCAACTGTGACATTAACAAATAGCCAGAAGTAATACACTAACAAACAATGCAGAACAAGTTAGATATTTAATGTCAACAGTAATATTACCCCATGCTGAATGTGGTTACAGGGACAGCTTGGAATCAGAGTCAGCAAATTCTTACTGCTTTATTGTTAGATTTTGATGAAAAACCATTTTTTAGAAGAATTTTAATCCCTGCATTCAATAATTCTTAATTAAAAACAACTGCAATTCTCCCCAGGTTTTGGAGGAAGAGTGCATGTGGGATGCCAAATACATATTAGTACACAAGTTTGAAGAAATTTAAAATGAACAGTTTGGCAATAACCATAAAAACCAACAAAGTTAGAACTTGCACAAAAAGAGAAGAGAACCACATAAGAGTGGCTCAGCCTTTCTCTTTACCAGCTAAACAGTACCAGCACCACGACAGCTCACAGGACAGACAGCAATAGCTTCATGTTAGAAATATGGGGGGAAACTACGCTACTGTTTCTTTAGTTCTTACAGATATCGCAGGCAGCTGAATCTTGGATTTCTTTGTCTACTTTTCTCTAACGCAACAGGTGACTCATGGATCTCCCCACTGGTTTCCAGGGAGCATATTTTCTTTATCAGGCCTTTTTGCCTTTGTTTCATCATCTACCAGCCTTTCGGTAAAAATATTCTAAAATGTTCATGTACTCATTCTTGTGATGACAATGAGACCAGATTCCATAAAGATGCAAGAAAAAAAATACAGTCATGATACAAGTCATATTTCAGTCATATTTCCAAAATGTAGCACTGTACAAAAATTACTAGAGAATGGCTACTCTGACCATGCTTTGAAAACATAGGCATTATATTAAAAATGTGCATTCTGTCATCTTCAACTGTAATAATTTTTATGCAGAAGTCACAGATATAGATAAAAGCAAATCTGGTGGTGGCTGTTTATTGAGCTATGCAAGATGCATCGGTCACTTTTCCATCAATGATACTTACAAGCACTAAATTCTGTAGTTTGTAGATATTTTGTTGAAGAAATATTTCTTCTTATATAAACAGTCTTTTTCTATTACTGCATCTTTCATAAGCTGAGACCTTTGCTTATTTTGTGCACACATGAAATTCAACTTGAAAAAGGTTTGTGGCAGAAGAATCGGAAATGCTGAAAATACCACAGAGATTTTATGTGAGATTACTTAGCAAATACACATTTTTTAAACAGCTAAAAATCACTCTTCAGAAGAAAGTAAGAATGGAATTTCATTTGGAATGGCCATGGGAAAGGGAATTGGCATGATAAAATAAGGGGTTTACTAGGAATGCTCAGATTTTAAACTACTAGTTGGCTTCCAATATCTTCCATCAGTGACAGCATTCAAATCACAGCACACAAAATTAAGGATCAATGAGAAATGAAAACTGATTTCTGTATTCTATGGAATTCAATTTCAAGTAAAGGACTTGAAGAAAAAAATTAATCTAATCCAGATAAAGAATAAGGTTTTGATTAGGCAAAGGCATTATGTTTTTTCCTTTTTAATTATATCCCTCTGTTCCATAATAACAGTTTGGAGTTCAGAGGAGGTTATGATTTTCCATTACTACATCAACTCCATCACAGAGTCATGCAAAGGAATATTTTTTCCCCAGTGAGTGGCAAGATTTTTCACTTTCCAAATATGCTACAAGGATCCTATGAAGTTCAGAGACTTTCACTAATAATTTATTTCCTTGTAGATCAAAAAAACTCCAAATCTATGTAAATCTAGGTAAAATCAGAATCTATAGTTAAAATGTTTGTCCTATCATGCCTATAGGAAGATATTTCACGTAATATTTTGGACTGAAGTATAGGAACTTTTGTTACTTGTAACTAACCATGACTGTAGGAAGAAAAGAACTGTTGCTACCATTTCCATGCTGAAAAATACATTAAAGTCTTTTGCTTCTAGTAAGCTTTACATGCAAAAGGTTGTTCTCACCTACCTAAATTCCCACGTATATCAGTAAAACACAATAGTATTGTGCAAGCTATAAACTCACCTTTAATTTCCTCAATAGCCAAGAAATAAGGACATAATTTATAATGGGATCTGAGTTATGAAAGTCATGAACCCTGCAGTTTGGTTGCTTGTGGTCAGGACAAAGAGACACATGAACAGTGGACAGAGCCACATGTGGCACATTAGCCATAATTTGAAACCTTCTGACAAAAAGCTTTTTCTCCCATAAAGCCCTCTGGACAAAAGGACCAAGAAGAATGCATACTATACAAATTAAATGTGAGACCAAACAGTAAACGTGGATTATTACGTTCTGCAAATTAAATGATTCATTACAAAAAGTAAATTATTTGTTTTTTCAAGGAGAAAGGACAGTTGTTATACTTCTCTAGAATTAAGTTCCTGATTAAAGGTCAAGAACATAACGTGTCATACAGCTGGTGTCAACAGCTTCCGTTCTCATAGATATAAAAATTCTGTATCCTCCCAACACAAGTATATATGACAATCAGTAACAAACAAGTTAGGAACAGGGCAGTCATATGTACTATTTTTTTTCAGATTTCAAGTATTGGCGCATTTTAATGTTGGAGATGCAAGGACCATACCTAAGTAAGCCATTAACTGATTCCTCAACAATAAAAAGACAAGCAGGCATCTGAAATCAAAAAATTAACTCCTATTTCTGCTTCAAACTGATGGCAAAAGCCATTGGGATAAAAAACATTAATTTAAAATTTGTTGGTTCCTGTTGTTGGACATGGCAATTTCAATCACAGGACTACCTCAGGTAAACACAACTAAGTCTTCTGTCACACACTTTCCAGCTAAGAACTCTTTTATGTTTTTACAGTGATTAAAATTCTTGTGGCTGAGAGTAGTTGATATCGTGCATTCAAACCATTTCACCTTATTTTCCTAATTTCCTCATTCAGATTTTCATTTTTTCACTAGGTGGCTTAAGTTTTCATTTTGTTGGAGCACATATTTCTGTGAATATTTAACGGAAAACACATGTTCACTGTTCAGGCCTCTGAGAACTCTGAAATCAACTAAGAATTTCAGCTGCAGTCCAGGCACTTCACCATAAAGTCTTCACGTCAAAAGATTCATAACAAAATTAAAGATTTTTATGAATAGATATTTTCCTTAAGTTCTGGTGTTAGGACAGCTTATATTGTCACATCTCACTCTCCAGTACAGTTTTTATTTTCCCTTTCACATTTTCACTAAGTAAATTTCTTAGAAATTCATTCATCAAAATGCCTGACATCAGAAACTGAAAGAATTTATTGAATTCTTTCAAACCTGCTTGATGGCATGAAACAAAAAACATGTTATTCTCTTCAACTAAAATACCATGTTATTCCCAGCTGTACAAGAGAAAATACCACTTCAAAAGAAAAATCATCAGAACATTTAAAGGAATAAATTTTCAACAATTTCAGGAACACTTGATCCATATAAATGTCTTAGAAGTAAATGCTTTCAGAAGCACTGCTCAAGCAGTAGGCAAAAGGGTTTCCATTTATAAAATGTTTCCTATTTATGGGAAGGAAGGGAGTGCCCACTCTCACTAACACGCCGGGGGCTGTCGTTATGCTGCCATTAAAACTTTCTCTCAACTCATAAACAGAGCCTTTTCAGTTTAAATGAAAAGGGAAAAAGTCATTAAAAAAATAAAGAACATGTAAAAGGATGAGACATTTTGCAAAACACTTAATTGCACCAAGCTTTTGGAATCACAGACAATAGGGTTGTTCAGTAGAGGCAAAACTCCCAGCTAGAGTGACTATACTGAGGCAATTTATTTAGAAGCCTTTTGATATGCTAGAGCTCTTTTCTTTTTCTTTTTAATTAATAAAAAAGCACAATACTGAGAGGATCATGGGAAATCCTACACATCCTTCTAAGCTGAACTACAAAAACTACCAGACATGAAATATTACACAAACCTTTGAAAATTTGCTCCAGCATGTCTTTGGCAAGATTTTAGGCTTTGTCTAGCAAATTCTTGCATCTGGAATTCCCTTTTTAGTTAATGGGAACCAAGGAGTTCCAAGAGTGAGCACAGGTGTATTTGGAAATGGCACTTCCTGATTCAACAAGAGGAAACCCACCGTCTGATCAGCAAATATGAACGGATTAAAGAAAGCGACATGGCAAAGACAGAGGCACCAATGATTGATTGCACTGCCAGATACTCCTCTATATAACCCCTGTAAAGGTACTATCAAGGAGGGGATAGCAATATACGCTATAGCTTTTTCCAACATCACGTGATGTAACAGTGAACAATTATTTTCCCTTCTAGCTTTGATTCTAGATTCTAGATTCAATCTCTCATTGAATACATCACTTTTCAAAGCTTCCAGTTTACTTCCCTTACCTAATTCCCCTTCTTTATGAAATTTTATGTGAACTGTAGCTTCTCCCTGAAAATTTTCAACAGTTTTGGTGTTTTTACAAAGCATGTTGGAATGAAACATTAGTATTCTGGTGGATCGATATTGGGAAAGGACGGAACAACTACAAAAAATTAAAACTTACTGAACACAACCCTCAAGAAGTAACTTTCGCAAGAACATTTTAAACTATTCCTTATACTTGAACAGCACTCAGTACGGTCTTTGGACAGTATAATGCACTTCCAGGGTTTTCCTTGGCAATTTAGGAACTGAGTTCCAATCAAAGATTTTAGTAGTTACCAAGGTAAGTACCTTGAAAGAATCACTGGGAAAAAAATTGATAAATAAAGAGAATTTTCATTTAAATTTTTTTTTTTTTTTTTAATTCAGGGGAAAGAGCATCATTTGAAGAAGCAACAACTGTAAGGCTGCTTTTCCACAAGTAAAACATCAGTTTCAGGTCTTGCAGTGAAACAGAGTAAAAAGCCACTGACGCTTGGCACAATAAAGGTAGAAATAACTGCACCAATGGGCTTGAAATGTCCTTCCTTAGGAAGAAGCCAAGTTCAGATCTGCTCTAAGCAGTAGTAAATCCATTAACAGTAACAGCATATTCAATTAAAGTTGCATTTGTCATAGATCTGAATGCAGCATTATAAACCCACATTAGGAGCAGAAAAATTGCCTATTCCAACTCTACAGTATGGCAGGGTTGAGTGCAAGAAGATAACCTCAGCCTCTGTAAAAGGGAACTTTGCTGAATGCTAAAAGTTGAAGTCAGAGCCAAATTATAAACCAATTTGCTTTCTGCATGTCAAGCAAGATGAATACCATTCACTGGCACAAATGCCTGCTTTGAAGTGTAAGAAAGCCCCTTCTCTTTTCCAGGAGATGTGTAATTTTAAGATCAGATGATAAAAACTGGGAGGACTCAAAATAGTCAACCAACCAGAACATGACACACAATGCAATTGGGTGTTATGTCCAATAACGCCCAATTATTATAACGAAGTGCATAATTTTCCTGGCCCCTGCTGTACAGATTCCAACTCTGCAATGCGAAAAATAGTGAGTTTTAGGCACACATTACTTCCATGCCACATGATCAAGTCAGAAGGTTCATGATTCCACACCAGATTGCAGTCTCCTGCAGCATTCCATTGTTGATTAGTAAGTGTGTTGGGATCCCATATCTGTCCATTTATATGCAAGACTGACAATGGCCATTCTCCCATCCTCTAGAGACACTGGACACTCGCTTCCATACAGGAGTTTTCTGGGTTCCCAGTTTATCTTCAGCCATTTTTGATATAGAACTTAGCTCCACAGATCACTTTTTCATTATAACATCAATAAGCTGCTTTTCTAAGTCAGGTCACTGTTTTAAGGAATGTTCTCTGGGCAAATGTTCTCTGGGAAAATGTTCTCCTTAATTATACTGGCACAACCATATCAACTTCAGCAAGGTTGAACAAATATAACCAAGAGCAAATGCTGGACACAATTTCAAATCAACAACTAGCTGGTCCTAGATGATAGACTTTAATGAACTTCGTTTCCTTGCTAATTCATTGAGAACTAAAACATAACACCATCTCTGGAAAACATATCAAGGAGGTATTCAACAAGCATAATTATATGAAAGAATGAAATAACACACGTTCATAAAAGTCCAGAGGCAAAAAATAAAGAAACCACTGATGAGGCTAAATCAAACAAGTGGGTTGATTGCATCTTAGAAAATATAAAACCATCAATTGAATGCTTGAAAGTAACACTTCTAAGTCAATAACAATCCTTTGTAGTGTAATGTAAATCACAGAAGAAAACAGCATTCTTAAATTCCATTAATTTAACAGTTAATTACGCATACTCATATAAGACAAGAATATGGTATTAAGAAATACTCTCTCATTTAGGAAGTGGAAGAAGAGGCTCTAATTGCTGAATAAAGACGCTTACTGTGAAGTGAAGAAATGTTTGTCTGGTTTGATCAAAATATTCAGTCCTGCTTTTATGCCCATGAGTCTAGGTTCTCATGTTTTGATTTTAAGAATATTTATCCCTTCTAAATGCTCCTTCCCCATAAGAAAGCTTCTTTAATTTAGCTGCATTGGCTTTCATGGTCATTCATTTCTGTAGAGTTGACCAGAATAAATTTCAATTTCAGCCTCACAGTCTCCTAAATATTTGCTTATTTGGACTGGATACTTTAGAGCCCCTGTATAATTAAAAAAAAAAAAAAAATAGAGATTCACATTACACCCTTGCAAAAAAAGTCTGCAAGGGGAGAAAGCGCCTGCATAGATTTCTGTAGGGTTTACCAGTGGCTGTTTCTACAATCCATTTCTCTCCTCACAGGGTCATTCTTCTTTATCACTTTTATCACTTTCCCAGGCTAGCTTCACAAGAAATCTCTAATGATGAAGTCCAGTAAAAAACTACTTTTAGAGAGTCACCTACCTTTTCCCTTTGACTCAAAATGCTTAACTCATCCCATGAATAAACTCACCAATGATAAGGTTTTGGCCTTTCCACAAATACTGGTTTCCAGGTTTGTCCATGCCACATGAGAATTTCACAGTATCGGCTGGAAACCAGGGTCTCGATTTTTGGGGGGTAGTTTTGGAGGGGTATGTTATATACAAAATAAAAATATATTATCTGGTAGATGACACCCATCTCTCCTCTATTAAAATCATATGTGTCAAAACTACATCCGGATGTTTTGAAGCCAGGATTTAAAAATTATTCACCTAAAGAGTTCTATCAATGGAGAAAACTGATTTTCAAAAAGGGGGTTTTTTTTAAACTAGGGGAGGGTTAAAGAACTGGAAGGAAGATGGAAACCATGAAGTGTGTGTATACCAATTTTAACTGTATTATTATTCCTTCTTTTCCTGTAACATTTAGATATATGCACTGATAATGATTTGACCCTTTAGATTTCAACAAGACTAACAATAAATTCAAGACTAACAATAAATTTTTTGCTTTACAGTGTACATGGTGTGATTTGTCTTTGCCCATATACAAGATTTTGAGCATAACAAACTGACAGACGTGAATTTATTGCAGACGAAAAAATTAAATTTTTTTAAATTTTACAAAAGCTGGGGAAACCCCAGATAGGGAACCTACTAGGTCATTAACATGGAACATGCTAGAAAATAATGGCATAAAAAACATCCAGCTGGCATCCATCTATACTTCCAGAATTATCTTACAAAGTTGAAGAGCTACAATAGCTGTAGACTGAGAGAGTATATAATAGTTAAAAGTAAACCTTCTATAAAATCTTCTAACAGCCAGAAACTACTGATTGCATTTTTCAGGATTTACATAGTTTTCTTTTCCCTTTTGCATCTGCTATGAAAAGAATGCTTTCAGGCTTACCTAGTGAGAAAGGACAAGAAAGAAGAAAGTAAAAGGCTAAACGGCTAAAATGGTTTAGGGCCATATTCAACAGAATATGCAAATCACTTGCATGTTGAATCTTGTTGAACCAGAGTTCTCCAAAACTTTAAAATAATAAGTACCATGTTAAAACATTGACACAGAAGAGGTGATGTATTGGTGTGTAGTCTCCTATTTATAACAGTATGTATAATCATAGAAACCGAAAATTAAACAGGAAGGGACCTCTGGAGGTCATCAGTTGAATCCTTCACTCAAAACAGACTTTCAGAATCAGATCCACCTTTGAAGATATGTCAGGTTGCTCAGGCCCTTATTCAGTTGAATTTTTATAATCTTGAAGTATGGAGATTTCACAGCCTCTTCAGGCAACATTTTCCAGTGTCTGACTACCCTCAGAGCAGAAAAATTCTTTCCTAACACCAACTACAAATTTCCTGAGTTGCAACCTTTACCTCTTGCCCCTTGCCCTGTCATTGTGGCTTACTAGAAGCACGTCGCTTCATTTTCTCAGCATCCACTTAACTGATGTTGAGAAGAGTCATAAGATCCTCTCTTAGTCTTTTCCACACACAACAAACCAATTCTCTCCATCTCTTCTTAAGTGCCATTGTGCTCCAGCCCATAACTGCTTTGATGGTCCCCTGCTGACCTGGCTCCATTGTCGAGTTCTGACTGTGTAATCGATCATCTAATGTATAATAAACTGCTCAAAGGCATGGATTTGTCAAGTATCAAATCTCCTAGAAGAACAGTGGAATAAATATGTCATGACTCAGAAAATTGATCCACTGCTCAAGACATTGCATATAAAAATGGAGCATTTTGAATTTATCACATAAGATGATCCCTCTGTAAAACACCTTCTAGTGTAGCACAAAGAGTCTGAAGAATACGAAAAGCATTTTTAAAAAAGCAGCGGAATGCAGGTAACTATGGAAAAGAGACAAAAAGATTTTAAGAATGCCAGTAATAAGAGTGTTACTGCACTATCAGACAAAACTAGAGAGTGGAATTTAATGACCAACGAGAAATTGAATTTAAGTGTTCATCTTTCAAACCTGTAAGGATCTGTAGAGACAATGATAAATACCCAAAGAATGGTCATGGGCATTGAAAAACATATTTATTAGATCCCTGGGAGATTTTTTAATTTATTTAGGAAATCATCTGCCATTTGAAGACTAGATATGAGTGGCTTACAGTTTAGCTTTTTGGAAAAGTAGAAAAGATCATTTAAAGTTGAGAGCAGATAAAATGAGAGAACTGAGGGAAACAACTGCCTCAGGAAGCAGACAAATGCTGCAATTGGCACGCACAGCAACACAGAGGAGCCACCAGAAACTAGACAAGTGCGAAAAACACGGCAGCTTGAAGAGACCGGGATGGAAGCTTTGATTACAGTGGCAGAGCACTCTATTTCACTTCATCATATGCTGGTCTAGCCATCGCCTTGGAAAATGACACAGGACACTGTTCTGGTCTCTTTCCTAGTGTCATCTTCTTCCTCCCTACCTGGAAAAATCAAATCTGTGGGATTATGGCATAGCAGAAGAAGAAGGAAAGAGGGAATTCTGTCCAGCTTGTATGTGAACACAACACTCTAAGTAGAGTGTAAAGGGTATGCCATTCCATGATGTCAGTCAGTAGTTCTTATTCTGCCCAGAAGGACAAAGTACAGCTGGGAAATCAAAGGGAAATAGGAGTGTCACTGCAGCAAGTGCTCCCCTTGTTGTGTGACATGGAGAAATACTTCCCACCGCATTCTCTCCCTGTGTGCTGCTGGAGCTGCATGTGGCACCCACAGCCACAGCTAACACCACATTCAGTTTACAGCTAATATTGGCACTTAATAATCTATCAGAAAACAAGAAAGTGCTCTCTGTCTCAGAGTATTACTATCTTTCCAAAGATTTTTCTTGTCTTACAATATCATGTTTTACTTTAAATTCCCAATTCAACTTAAAAAAATACTAACATAGGAGTTCAAATACTCGGGAGAAGGTGGGTAGAAAAACAGTCCCAGTGAGAACAGGAAGGCTCCTTTGGGTGGTAACCTGCACTTAGATTGGCTCACAGTGCTTGTGACCCCACACTCTCACTCTTACTAACCACTTTTCTTCCCCAGAAGAAGGAGTTCCTTATTTAACTGTATACTTTGACAAGAAGTTTCAGTGACTTCTTAACCTCTACCATATAAACAGATCTATTTGATAGTAACATATAACCAAAGTATTTTCTAAGCACAGCAGCAAACTACTTTGCAAAAATCCTTTTCAAATCTGCATTTCATAAATTATATTTGGTTCCGTAGCATTAGTTTTTAGTGTCAAAACGTTCATGAAAAGTATTTGGTTACCAAGAAAATATAATTTCTATTAGTGCTTCAACAAGAAATTTTCTGGACTAGAGAAACAAAACAGAATCAGAGAAGGAATCTGTTCTCCTCTCTTTTGAAATCTGATTACTAAATATGTTAGGAACGGGTATGAAATTAAATAATTCTGTTTGTCTGCAGAAGCTGGCAACCACACTTTACAATCCCATTCAGAATTATCGAACTATAATCTGAAAACAAGGTAATGCAAAAGAAGCCCCCAGCAAATCTAACTGGTTGCACAGGAAGGCTGTTTCAGAATCTCAGTGTTTCTGTGACTGGAAGCCCTTTCCAAATTTTTTGCATTCTTTTGTTCACGACCAGTCCAGATGTATTCCTTGTGCCAAATTATTCTTCAGGTTGAAGAGTTGAAACAACATATCTTTATTTACTTCCAAAGTAGCTTGCTGGCCTCCCTAGCTATAAAGGGACATGCGAGGGACAGATCCAGAACTTCATTTGAAATGAAGTCAGCTGCCTCCTCTCTGTTACAATAACACGAAAAATAGCATTCCAGTCCTCCCAGGTCTACCTGAACTGCCCTCTGCAAGAGAAAAGCAGAATAAGAGAAAGCAAACAACATATTTCTTCATTAGCAAAAAACACATGTGTTTTCCCTGCAGAAAGATAGAACAAAAGTCTAATGCTACATCTGAACAAGATAAATTTGAATGAAAAACAGACTTCCAAGATGACTGATTTGGAAAGCATGAAATCTATGAACTTGTTTATGGTCTCAAATTTGGAGTTCTTGACCAACCTACTAAGAACGAGCTCATCACCATTGTTTTTATAGGCACTATTCTCAAAAACAACATGCCTGGAAGAACAGTAGCATTTCTAGGAACACTTTTTTCAAAATTTTCAGATCAGGATAAAGGCAACATTTTCAGGAGATAGGAAGGATAAAGCCTTCAAAAGCTGGGGAGAAAAAAACAGACTAAAAAAATTGATTTTTTTCAATTGCACAGGCTTAGTTTGCAGAACACTGACAGATCATTAAAGCATAGAGAAATCATGCTGATATTTTCAAGGCTGAACTAAGGACTTGGGGAACATAACTGTCTCCAGGGTGGAGTTTTTTCCTTTTTTTTTAACTCTCAGTTCCATTTTTGTTTCCTCCAGGGCAGTGAAGTTCCATGACTTTGAGCAGGGTTAGATGCTCCGAGTTCAGCTTTATCTACAGTCCGAAAGATTCCTCCTTAATTTTATCATTTTAGTTGGAATGAAAGAAGCATTTTCAGCTATCTTATTAGCTAGCATTGCAAGACTCTGTTCTCACTCCCATCTTAGGATGTATTATTAATGATCGAAGAGAACAGCAGGCAACAGAATTTTACACAATTGATGGTGCTCAGTACCATGCCAAGATATTATTAATGTAGCTTTTTATGAAAACAAAAACAGTTTTAAAATACAGCCTGTAGCTCTATGTTTTAATATTTCAGGACAGGAGTCTTCTGTTGTAGACATTTTGCTTCAGAACAAAAAAGCAAGATGGCTCTAGGTCAGCACTGCCCATGTCTGTGTGTGTCTCTACTCCCTGTTTTATCTCCCCAAATCACTGGGCATTCTCAATACATCCTTGGTGCTTTTTATCCCCAATGTAAAATCCTGCAAGAAACTTAGAAATAGAATCACTTGTTTTTGTTGTGAAGTTCAGTAAGAGTCCCATATCACAGTCCCACAAAAACAGTTATTAAATCAGAATAGGAACGGAATCTAAGTTGGTTCCCTTCAAGGCCTGGTTTAACTGCCAACCATTGTCCAAAAAATAATTTTTAAAAAAAAACATAAAAACAACCCAAAAAAGGCAAAAAAATTCATTGTTTTAGCTTATTTTCATTATCAGAGTTGTTTTGCTTGCTGTTCACATTATTATTGTGGAGAATAAGAAGAAATTAGTTGATCCAATACTAATGCTTCCACATTGACGCTATGGATATCAGGATACCAAAGTTCTCACCAAGCAAAGGCAGTTTGAAGAGAATCTGAAACTTCGGTTGGGGGTAAGATAATGCAAAGTATCAGTTTGGATCTAACAGCAGTCAGGTATCAGCATTGCCCTTCTCCTTGCAAAACACCCAGCACTGGAGCTGTGGCTTGCCTAAAGGAGTTTTCTCTCAGCAGTTTCCTGAAAGCCAGAGAAAGATGAACTTCATTTCCACCAGTGAACTGTAACGGGAGAGCTCTGATGATACATTACGCATAAGAAATGAGTCATGCTGCGGTTTCCTGCTTCAGTTTATTGAGTGCAGAGTTGTTTGGCCTTTTTCTGCAGCTATGACCCTTGTGCTCAGAAGTCCTTGAAGATAGCTCTTTCCCAGTCTCCATAGTTACAGTAAGGCTCAAGGATACAAGTTTGATATGCGCCCTTACTTTTGATCCCAAGGTAAAATCTTACACCCACATCTTGTAAAATCTTGTAAAATCACAGTGGCCAACAACAGCCTGAAATGGAGACAAGAGCAACAACTACACAGCTAGCTTATAACTGCACCAGTGTTTTAAAAAGAACCATTATTAAGGATCTTTATTGTAAATTCCAAATAATCCAGGCTCTCTTCCTGATGTCAAACTCCTCCAGAAACAGCAGCATGATGATTCTGAACAAACCAAGAGCTGCCTGCTGATCAAACATGACAGGGCCAGAAGTTCAGAGCACTCTAGGTGTAATCTACTGGCTGAAGGGAAATTTGTGCAGTACCTGATAATTCTTTTATCTAATAAGATAATACATTCTTATATATACATCTTCATCATAGGAAGTTAATGGCTTATAATCATGGTCCAAATATTTTCCTAATAGCTTAAATATCAGCTAGGCATGGGAAAGGAAAGTTGATCATGAAGTCGAAGTGCCTAAAGAGAAAGTAAAAAATCAGTGCTCTAAACAGTGTAAACAAGATATGAGCCAGAAGAAAAAAAATGCAGATGGTTGCTTTTGACCCCATGATGCGTGCAACAGATTATCAGGGGTACACAACCATGGCTCTCCTTGGAAGGCAGTCAGGCTACTCCAGTTCATGTCTAACTGAGCTCTTTTCCTCGAAATCAAGAATGTTCTTGGCTACAATACTTTTTGGTATGTGAATGTGAAGTGTCACATTTTACTAAATTTTATCATTTTTCTATATGCATACACATGCAAACGCCCACTGTCAACCTGCAGATTACAGTGACTATGGATTTTTCACATGAAATACTAAAAAAAATGTTATTCTTTTGACCAAATCTTCTCCCACATCTGTCTCATTGATCCTTTTGTCCTCATACCATCTTTACGTATATCTTCTCATTTTCTGATATTTTAGAAAGATCCTCCACACCCTTTCTTATTAGCTTCTTTCGGAATAATTTAATTTCTCTTGGAGCAGCAGTGACTGGCAATTGCTTCTTAATAATTAGGTAGTTATCTCTTCTCCAGTGACATTCTTATCTTCAAACTCCTTAATATTTCTGGAAAGCTTCTTGAAACATATTCTTCATGAAAGGGAGTTGCATTTTGGCAACTCTTACGTGGTTTTCTTTTTCTTTGAGGCAGAACAAATTTATCTGAAGGGCATTTTTGTCATCACAAGTATTATTGTGGTGACAAGCAGTAGGTATTTTGAATTCCTCTGTGGTGCACCTACTACTCACAGCTCTTTTAAAGCCAAATCCTTTATATCTACGTCAGGGAGGCCAAGTGTGTAAGCACAGCTCTGCAGATACGTGCAAGCATTTATCCACCACTACATGTGGGACTCATATTCAGCAGATCTTGTGGTTGCCTCTTAGCTTTCATTCTCTGGATTTCCTAATAATAAGGGTATAAATTACAACCATAGGATGTAATTAGGATGATAGTTATTGCTTGGGAAAAGGCTACTGAAAGGAAGAAAACTCTTACTTCAAAAATATTGGGAAGAAGACATTCATTGATGGTAATAGTTAATTTTTATGGAGTCTGTTCAGTCTGGTTTCTAAGTGCAATCTTAAGTGGTGTTGAAAGCACTGCAGTAAGAGATAAAGTATATGATGCATTAGAGTCCCATAGCACCCAGTGCATGAGTCCCAGTCTTCACACAACAACTTTTAAGACTAGATCAACCCTGGATAACATTGAGATAATTATCTTTTCTGTCAGCTATGCATCAGTACAGACCCCAGTCTTCCCTACTGCCTTGTTAACAGTGAAAAGTCACATTTAAATCCCAAAGCTATATCCACAGTGCTGGTAAGTGACTATGACTGGCCTTAGTCACCCAAATACAGATGGAAACCCTTGAAATACTTTCTCCAGTAACTGGTAATCTAATTCAAATTTTTTATCTAAAAAACTTTTATTCATCTTCTGAATTACTGCTGGATTCCTCTATTAGCTTGAATAGTCATTTTAATTTTTGTGTTGCAATTTAGTTCTAGCAGAGGTTGTCACGTCTCCCATGAATTTCTGAGAAAAAATAAAATGTGAGCAAGTTACAAAACAATGTTTCTCTGAAATAGCTTGCAGGGCAGGAGTTCAATACTTTAATAACCATTTCTCTAGACATATTTTACTATAATTTGCAAGGAGATGAGGGGGGAAAAAATTTGCTTTTTCTGCAGCAACTCCTGCCGTGATACTACACCTCTTTTAATGGTATAGGCAGTAAGTCTGTGCCTGTACCCTCTGTTGCAACTTCACTAAACCCTCCTCTGGTTTTGCCTGTGAACAAACTGTTAACCAGGTACTGGGATCCCTACAAGTAGATTAGTGTAGTCTGGCAGAGCACTTCCAAAGGCATTATTTTCCTGAGTTGTTTCTGAACTTCTCTGTGGGTGTCTGGATACACAGCCAGAACCATTTGTTTCAATCGTCCTTAAGATAATCTCCCAGGCAATTCCTTTATCTGTGAAAGACTGTATCTGCTGCTGAGGTGTGGGAGCCTGAATAAAACCCTCAGTATTCACAAGATATTTTCTCCTTATAAAATGGGTGAGTTCCAGCCAGATCTAAAATCATCCCTGGTGTCCAATCCACTGATTGGAGGTGGGTAAACTGCAGCAAACTTTCAGTTCCATCAGACCCTGCTCAGAAGTGGTTTTGCTTTGTCTAAGCAGGCTACAGCCCAAGGTTCACCCCTGGGTAATGGACATGTTTGTCCCCCAGTCACACGCGCATTACGGTGCGGCACAGCTCTGCACCACATCACACAGCAGGGTTTCCATGAAGGGCTGTCATTTCCCACCTGAATCTCACACTCAGCAGAGGAACTGGAGAGAACCTGCAGCGGTGTGCAGGCAACAAGCTCCAGCCCTGCACCAGGATGGGGAGTCCAAATTTCCAAGCCTTGTTATCCCCCTTTATCACACTGTGCAAGGGCTAAAATTCAGACAACAGCCCTTACTACCTGTTCCTTACAAACATACCCAGACAATTACTGCAACAAAGGGCAAGGACAAAGAAAACACTGCATAAGTTTTAAAATAATTCCTAAATCGAAATAGATTACCAAGTCTTCTGTGCCCCTTAAGGAATAACTTAACATTCTTATTTCATGTCTAAATGATACAGAAATCAATGAAGCTTATACTAAGGACAGAAGTGAAACAACTTTTTTAAATGAAGTGAAATTGTTTTTATCCTTCTGAAGTTTCATTAAAATAACAAGGGAAGAGCTACCAGTTTTCTGAAGCAAGCAGTAGATAATTTCTTCCATTACTGTTGCTTTCTAATTTGTAGAATCCAAACTCTTAATACTGAAAAAGTGGCCTGTAAATTTAAAATTAATCTCATCGAATATTTGTATACACCTTGCTTTCCATTAGCCAACTATTTTTGAGTCTCAAGAGATTTACATTCATTATTAATTCTAATTTTGAGTCAAACTTGAACATATCTCTCTTTTATACCATTTATTAATCACCTCTGAAAGAGTCAATGTCTGATTAATTAAAAATAGACCTCTAAACTTGTTGTAGGAATTATTTTGATAAATACTGTTGTAACTGCTTTCAGATTTCATCTATACATATTCATAGTGCAAAGGCACCTCATAATTGAATTGACAGAATTGAGATTCTTTTCAGTCAGTGAGTCTGATATTGGAAGGGATATAAACTGTTTGATGATTTTGTCTTTATTTCTCCTAGGCTGAATACTGTAAAAGACATTACAGCACAATGCATCCAGACCCCACAACCTAATCTCCCAAAATCAAATAGTACTTTGGTGCTTGTATGGAAAATCCAACCATTCATTTTTATAAATGCAACAGAAAATAGAGATAAGGTTAAATTTGATTGATGGATTTCTCCTAGATTGATATCACTTTCAGTGAGACCTCATTAAGGCGTTAGGTTGCCTTTGTAAAGACTGTGATATTTACTTGGAGGAAGTGCCATTTTAAAAAGTGTGGGGCAAGCCTGTTAAGGGAAGCCACATACTGATGCTGGGCATTTCTTTCATAAATAGCAAATGCCTAGACTCTTCTGAGTGTAAATGATACTTAACTTTATTATGGTAACAAGAATATATTTCTTGTCCTTGTGCTTATACAAAAGAACTTGAAGCTGTGATTTCTTTAACCCCCCCGTGTTCGTTACTTGTAACATCTGTCTGCTTGAAAGCCAGTCGATTTATTTATATTTTAGAGTAGAACTGTATCTGGAGTACATCAGTAAATAATACTGTGTGGTCTTTCAAGAAAGTTTTCAAATGTTTAACAGGGAAAAGAAGTGAATGTCCATGCATTTTGCTGACCCATGCATGTTTCAGGAGGGACCTCTTTAGAGTTTCTGACCCCTCTACACAAAGAAATATGTTGGAAGCTACGTGAGTGGATTTGAACTTGATTTGTGAGACCTCCAACTCTGGTTTTGATCGTATTCATGCAAAAAACATCTGCTTGTGAGGTTCGGAGAAAGGTGGATTCTGTGGATAGTGTTCCTATAGTGCGAATTAACAACAGAAGCAAGGAACCTCACTGCTGCTGGTAGTCACATTTTTAGTTATAAACTACACCAATATCTGGCTAAGAATCAACTTAAAATCATGACTAACCTAGTTTCTTCAACACACATCTACCCTGAACTGAGAATTTTCACTACTTTAAGAACGCGACACATATCTTCCTATGGACAATGGTCAACCCGCCACCTTCTTCCAGTATCTAAGATTCCATTATGAGGTACAGAAGAAACGTATTAGAAAATGTAGAAAATATGGTTAGAAGTACATTCTAGCAGTACTTGTTCCATAGACTGTATTTCTCTGTGCTTTGCAACACCAAGAGCTGGTGGTCTTCCACCTGACAGCAAACTACATGGATGGTCTTCCCAAAAGTGCTATCAGCCAGTTTCACTCTTCCTCTTCAGAAAATTACTGTAACTCCGAGTGTCTCAGAGAGACAGAAATGAGATATTAAGATATGTAAAAACAACCTTTGTATTGCTTTCAATCATCTCTAGTAATCACTTGCAGATTAAGTGTGTTTTTGTATACTGGGTGTTCAGGATATGCCTACAACAACTGTTTTAGGAATGTCTGCCCAAACAGACATGATCATATACTTCTGTAGTTTTCTGCAAATGAATAAATCATTAAAAGAATCATGTGTGCACATTTGAGAAATAATGTATGAGATAGAAGTTAACATGGGAAAAACAAAGATTAAAAGCTGCACACAAATTTTTCATGGAATGAATTCAAAAAAGACTATTTAAGGACCGTTTTAAACAAATTTTATACAGCACTTATTAGAACTGGTGAATTCAATGTGCTGGATTTCAGCTTTAGAATGTTTTCTCTTTTTTTGAAAATACGTCATGTTTCATTTAGGGATAGGATGGGATGAGATGAGATAGGCAGGGATGGATTGGGATGGGAAACGTAGCACAAAAAAAAGAGGCACTGCCTGTAAAATAATGTTGCATCTTTCAGTAAATAGATCACAAGCATAAAATATTTCCAATTATATGTGAGATTGTTTCTTTGATATGAAGAGGCTATCTATGCATCTTTAAAAGGAAAGATTTACTCTAAAAAGCCAGTGAAACTGTGTTGGTATTCAAGATAAAAATCTGTGCTTCATCACTTACATTTCTGAATTCAGCATCTCAAGAATGTAAATCATGGAGAACAATGAAGTTATAAAAAGGATCAAGAGTTCTTCCACGGTGATTAGCTGGGTTTTTTTCCTCACACTTTCTTCTGTTGGGACTCAAACAAACAGTAAAATTACTTGGTTCAACTTTGTTATTTCAGTTTAGTTCTTATTTCCTGTCACCTCTATCGTGGATTCTACAGAGAGGATAAAATACAAAGAGTTCATTTGTAATTAAAATTGATTCTATCTCAGCAACAAAGTGCATGATAGAAGGTAGACAGTGTATGTGGTAAGTAAGTTTAATTAGGATAGTTGAGGGGGAAAAAATCTCAAAACTTTAATTTTCTGATGTGCTATCTAGAGAGTGAAGCAGATTAGGGACTTTTAAATTTAATTTGTAAGGTAGATGGTAGAATCTGTATTACAATTAGTTTTGAATATAGGCTGAAACTACAGGAAAAATGTAATTTTTAAATTGGCTTTACGCTCTGAGTAAATCTTGAGTAAGCTTCCAAAATTAGTGAGTAGCAGCAAAAAACAAAAAACCAACTTTATTCTTATCTGACTCTGAGTATCTCATACACATAATTTGTAGTCTCACTTTCTCATGCTTTCCCTCCCTAACCTGAGGTTTACAAATTCTTCCTTACTAAATAAAGGCCAAAATAGGACTACAGTTGTTGGGATGGAGTAAGGGAAACAGCAGCAAGCCCTGCAATAAAATCAGGGAAGCTGGCAGACCTGATGCAGTCACTATTTTCACTATATTTCCCCACAGCTGGCAGTGATACAGAATAAATCCACTGCCCATTGCCTGTCCTCCTGAAGAGTTTAGATCTCCAACCTCACCACTGATTCTGGATGGAGGCTGCTGCAGCAAGTAACTTTACAGCACTTTTGAAATTCAGTTCTATCGCCTCAAGTCTTCAAAACCTTGTCTCCAGGTTCAGTGAATGACAGATGGTGCAGTCTGCCACAGCCATTAATTTCTACTCGATCCTTTCAATACTTTTAGAAATTATAATACCTGTTAGCAGCCTTTTTTATACAAGTGAAATATGCAGAAATGAAATTATGCAGAATGAATTCAAAACACATAGAAAACATGAGTCAAGATACATTTTTATGGTATAGGAGTCAGAGGAAGCTGACATCTGATTCCTGCTTAGACATCTGTAAGTAAATGAAAGTAACAAAACTGAAAGTCAAACATACACAAAAGCATGCACACATACAAATGTGAACTCAGAGATGATTCATCCCCTGGTGAAATTTCAGCTCCCCTCTGCATAAATTTGTCTTTCATCCTTCACGCATAGAAAAATTTGAAATAACACTATACAAATCACACAGATTCAAATCCAAAATGTAGGGTCATCACTTTTTCTAAAACCCTGAGGAACTGGAGGGTTACGATTCCTGATTTGCAACCATATGCTCTGAGGATATGGTGAATGTTTTGTACAGAGAAGACCAAGTATGACCACAGAAAAATACTTCACTTTTTACAGAAGACTGTCCAAAAACTTCACAGGTAGGGAGACATTCTTATGGGCAATACCTGACATGAGGGTGCACATCCAGAACCTGTCTTCCTTCAGCTAGTGGAGATGTGCAGGCAGTCATCTCCACACCTTCTCCACTCTCTTGACTGCATGAAATAGAAATGCATATTCCCCTGGTATTGAAAGATACTGAAATTAAATAAGTCACCAAAGTTAAATAAGCAATCCCCAAAAGAAATTAATAAAGTGATACTAGAGCTGAAAAGAAGTCTCATTTTGTGGTTGTCACACAGAGACAGTATGACCCTTTTTCTTTTCTTTTTTGATAATTTACTTTTAACTGAAGGGTCAATTTGAAAGAGAGAACAGAAAAAAGTCCACATAGCAGAAGTCAGCAATTCACAGGCATTTAAAGCAGTGTAATAATACCATGGGATAGGGCAGGTTTGAAATCATTAAGGAGAACAAGTCTTGAGAAAGGAAATTGTAGCAAGATTGCATTATTTATAGAGTTAAACTATTCACTGGACTGAATCCAAAGTAGTCGTTATTAAGCAGTGAAACTTTGCCTGTCATGAACAAGCCATTCTGTTCTGTCTCATATCAATATTACACACAGCTGGTTTTAGTAAAACTTCTGGTAATGAGTTTTGGACTTATGTAATTCTGCTTCTGATCAACTTTTTAATTTTATCATTATAACTCTTTTTGAAAGAAGTTTACAAATGTGCACTTACAAACAATCCCCCCAGCTATAATTGCAGCATTTTCAAAGAAAAAAAAGAACATGAAGTTTGATCTGCAAACTGCCTACTTGCATTCCTATGTCTCTCTCATAGCTTGAAAATCTTCCTGAAATCCTCTCTACAAGTTTCATTTTCTGATTTGGTGGCCAGTCCTAAAAAAATTATATAATTATGTAACATGTAGATGGACATCAAAATCTTATGGGTTATCCTATGGGAGCATGACCTTACCAATCATTCCTATAAAGATTTTACTTTTCACTAACCATGCAGAAATCTGCAAATGCATTCACTCTAGGCACTGAGAGATTTAAAGCACAGTGCTGTAACATTTAATTGACTTTGGGTAAAATAATTTGCCAGAGACAGTATCATTATGGATCCCACCAGAGCCTTCAGAGAACAACACACAAATAAGAAGTTGTTGGGAAGCCATGAGAAGAAAGAAGGGACGGAGAATGACAGCACAGTAAGTAACAAAGCACAGGAGATTTTTCCTGAGTTCTCTTCAAATGGCTTTTTTCTGGAAGAGAAAATGCAATATTCTTCTTCATGGTTTGGTCTTTCTTTCTGTGAACACATTAGGACATAAAATGAGGATTGAGGGCTGTAAAGGTACAATATTTAGTTCCATCAATGCTGAAAAATAGGATACTCCAGTGCAGAAGTGGGATGAGGAAACTCATCTAAACAGGCTTGCAAAGAAAAAAAAAGAAAAAAAAAAAAAAAGTCATTATTATATCACGTTCGTAAGCAGCATTCAGAACCGGTTCAGACCCTGATGGACCTCTATTTATCTTCCACAAAAGCTGTGGAGGTCTCACACCATGCCTGCAAGGGAAATTTTAAAGACCCCCAACAGAACCCTTCAGAAATCAAAGGGGAGATTTCCCAATAGGAAGCATCAAGCTGTAACCAAACTACCATGCTAATAATGCTACAGCTGGCAACA
This sequence comes from Callaeas wilsoni, assembly GCA_013398955.1. Classification (NCBI taxonomy): domain Eukaryota; kingdom Metazoa; phylum Chordata; class Aves; order Passeriformes; family Callaeidae; genus Callaeas; species Callaeas wilsoni. The sequence continues at coordinate 95,588 of VWPU01007052.1, forward strand.
GCACTCATTATTTCCTCTGAAGAAGGAGAGTTCTAAGAAATCCTTATCCTGTGGAACACTGATTTCCCAGTCACACAAAGAACAGTGGAAAGAAAATGGAAGAAATGTATTTACTTAAAACTGCAGTAGAGATATTGAATTTTATGAATGAAAACAAAGGGGCCGCTACCATTCAGCACCAACACTCCAGTCCTCATCTTCATGAAAAGTTCTGAAAATAAGGCAACTCACTCCAAATAAATAAATAATTGGGAAAGATGACAAATTGAGCATGTATTCAGCTGCAAACGTCTTGAAATGAAGCCAGAATGCTCGAAGCTGTCTTTTTTCAATGTGTATATAATTTTGAACATGGTACTTTTTTTATAGATATAGGTCAACAAAGAAGACAATAAAGCAGCATTATCAAATTTCCAGTCTACTTGATAGCTTATTCTCCTTAAAAATGAACTGATGGATTAGATCAGCTATAAATTATAATGACAGATTTACAAGTACCTATATCTCAGCAGAATGCAGCAAGAATATTGTCCACAGATGGTACACCAACAGATAAGAACTTTGTCTATACAATGTCTAAGTGGAGAGGAAAGTAAACACATTCTTCCAATTTTCTATGTGCCATTCTTGATGTTTACAGGCATTTTGAGGAAAAAAAATCTAACGGCATTTTTCAACAGAAAATCCGTTTCTGTGCAAGCCCTTTAAATAGATGCTTCCTCAGGACACACACAAAAGGAAATTGAGTGACCTGTATCTCAGGTGATTATTCCCCTCCACTGGATATAATACTACAATTATTCAATAATCATCAAGGGAGCACAATGAGAGACAACCGTGGAGCATACCAAGTGAACTCCTTCAGATCATGATGCTAATCTTATGATTGCTGTTAAGTTTAAGTAGCCCCCTGCATTGCACCACAAATCGGTCTTTTCTCAGACAGATCCTTGAGGACTGCTTTTCACAAGGAGAGGGGAGGAAAGGAAGAAAGTAATAGCCCTGAGCAAATTGTACGGATTTGAATTACTTGCCAATTCAGATTCACCTACTAGAAATCTTTTCTGAGTGTTATTTATTTTTTAGGAGAAATGGGACACCACAGAATAACTTTACTTAATGTTTGACATATACGAGTGTAATATTCAGTCCATATCAGGAAATGTCTAGTTCACATAGCACAAATCTCCCACAAGGCATTGTAAAATTTTTTTTCTAGCATAATTACCATAACTGAATAAAAATAAAAAATTAATAAAAATAATAAGGCTCTGGTTTCACATACATAGTCTTCTGGTTTAAAGGGGAAGCTGGAGTATGTTTTCCAGAGAGCATGGAAATATTTCCCATGGAGGATACTCCACAGCAGAGTGTACCAGAAAAACCACATTAAAAAAAACCACACCGTGAAACTCAAGTGTTTTCAAATGAATGAATCCATTTCATTCAAATACTTCTTGCTTAACTGGGATGACTACTAAAATTCTTTGTAATCACCACCCAGATGAGATAATTATTTGAAAAGATGCTCAACCTAAAACAAACTAACAAAGGCTACTGCGAAGAGACCAAAATACAAGACCAAGAAAAATGGAACATATCTATTTCTGCTGTACTGTTCTATTTTAACTATTTTTGGTTTATTTACTTGAAACTGAATCTGAATTGCAACATGATTCTCTATGTAAAGAACTTATCTATGTAAAGAACTTATCATCATTATTTCAGGGGCAGGAAGAGGTGCATCAAAAGCTCAGCAACATCCATCGGGATGTTGTATGAAATTCCAGCTGAACCCTGAACTTCATCAAATGGCCTCATACTGGAGTTTAGATACCACCACAGGGCAGGGTCAAGAAAATTGCAGCTACCATTGGTTGTGATGCATGCCAAAAACAAACAACTCACAATAGCACAAGGTGAAAAACGTTACAAAATAAAAACACCCCATGTAAGCAAAACCGCTTGAAGTTGATTCCTGCCATGAAAAACAGTATCCTGTTATATATATAAAAAGTATAATGCCTCTGTTCCTGCTAGACATCTGTGATGAGGTTACAAGTCAGACAGAACAGGGAGGTAGGTTTGCCTTGATTTCTCTCAGTGACTTTCCAAAAAAAAAGGACTAAATAATTAGGAGAGGGGAGGGCATAAATGAGACACACCAAAACCCAAGAAATACTGAAACACTACTTTTCCCCTTTCATTGTATCTTTTTAGTCCCATCTTCTCTCCAGGCTTAGAACCAGTGATTATCCTGGTTGCAACAACCTCCACTCAGTTTCCTTTTGTCACTAAGAAATTTTATGACATTCAAGATGCGGCTGTCTAATACTCTCCGCCCCTCCCAGGGATAGTCTCTTGACTTCTCTGCCTGACACTGCCATTGTGGAGTCTTGAGAATTTTCTCTTCCCTGAAAAAAAAACCAATTCTTGCCATGGCACATCCAACCCAATTGGTTTAAAAGGAATAGGATTGGCAGTGAGAATAACAAAAGTCCAGTACTGTCCATCCAACACCTTCAGTGCTTCCTCTCTCAGCACATGGTCCGAGCTTTGCAATACTCCTTCCTGGGCCAAATCCTCTGCCTCTCTGTTACAGAGAGTGGAAAAGAAGAATAGCGCAAGATTTGCTGGTTACAGCTTTACTGCCACATCTGCTCTGGCTGCAGAGGCATGGTTTGCAAACAACTGCCTGGACCAAAAGCCAGGACAAACATACCAAGTGCTGTCTGCAGTTTATGTGCCTTAAGACCATTTCAACAGTTACAGCACTGGCTGTATTTTGGCTCCATTGTGCTTTCCAGGAACTGCTGCTGTGTATGTGCGGAATTGCATTAAACTTCGAGCTTGGGGTTTTCATTTCTTCATGTACATTTGTTGGGGTTTTTTTTCCAAAATGTGTAGGAGTTAATGGATTAATTTCCAATTAACTTAGACCAGAGTCCTCAACAGCTATTTAGGTATTGAATTACCTCATTAATGAAAGCACAGCAAAATATAATCTAGCAGCAAAAGGCAAGTCTATAAGTATCTTACTTCTAAGCCCATCTTTCCCTATTACAGCTGTGTCTGACTGTGTTTTTGCATAAGCTAATCTCCATGTTCCCACACAGCTCAGTGCTCTTAAAGAGCAGCTGCATAGCATTTGGGGGGAGGAGGAGGAAATTTCATGATGCTAAGTATTCCAGTTAACAGCATTCACTCTGTAATTACTTTGCAGCCGCACAATGTCTAATTGGATTCTAGGACTTAAAAAAGGGATAAAGGAAACAATACTCTCATTCAAATTTTCCAGTATCCCATTAACCATCTGCTTAAAAAATGCACTTCAGGTTTTAGATAGCAGTAAAGCAACATGTGGAAGATGTTATTGGATATTAAAATTCATTATCATCATCACTTTTATCAGTCTTAGGAGCCATGAGTCCAGCTGACTGCAGATGAGTTAAGGGACTTCAAAAATGAGGTAGCAGAAAACAAGACTAAGAAAAATGCACATAGCTTTTTTCAGAGCAGCATTATTCAGTGAACACTACGTCTGGTTTCAGCCTGGACCCAATTGTAATGCAGACCTGGCATGACCTGCACAGAATGAAGTGATGACAGGGTCATTTTTCTAAAAACCACTGCAAACTCACTCTGAGCAACAGAAGCAGAAGACAAACATCAAGTGTTTTTTTAGCAAAATGAAAAAAAAAAGGCATTACAATTTGGAAGTTCACTACCACAGCTTCCACTAATTGACAGCCAGCCAGTTTTGTGTACTAGAACAATCTTCAAGCTCTTCTGCTAGCAGGCAACACTTAGATACTAAACTGCATTAGAAGTGCTATTCAGACTGTCTGCTTCAGGTATACAGTAAAGGAATTCAGAATTCCTTCTCTTCTTTTTCAGACTTAACTCTCTATGTGAACTGTATAGGGAACTCGTCTCTGAAATTTCAATTACATTTAAATGAGATAACTGATGTATCCAGCCCGTAATCTTTCTCTTGCACCAAGTCACACATTCTACAGGGCATTTCTAGTTATTTTAAAGCTCATTTGACAGCTTTGGAAATTTCTTGAATAGTAAGCATAATCAATAGTTCCTGAACAGTAAGTGTAAAGAATAAAGATAGGAACGCTTGATGGCAATGGAAGAGCATTTTGCTCCCAGATCCATAGTGTTCATTAAGGATGGTGGAGGTACTTTTGTCATTATGTGAGATTTAGCAAGCTCTGCATTTTTCTAGATGACAGATAAGAGAGAGACGTTTATCCAAAACCTAACTAAACTAGCTGAAAATTACCCTGTGAGTTGGAAAGGGATTGTCAGTGTCCTACTAGAAAACAAAGTACCTGCTTCCTGTTTCTTGAATCATAGCTCCTGCTTTGCACAAATTCTTTTTGAGGAAGTGAAAAAGTTCTCTAGCAAAGGAGTTGTTGAGAATTTTCTCTTCCCTGAAAAAACCAATTCTTGTCATGGTACTTCCAATCCAATTAGTCAGGTGTAAGAAAGAAAGAAGCTTTACAGACATACCAGTCACATGAAAATGATGCATCTAAACACCTCCAAAACTGATGAGAAGGTGTTCTCACGCCTTAAATGCTGGCTATAAGAAGACATAAAGCATTCTGCCAAGAAGTAAATTAACTGTATTTGTATAAACATTTATTAGTCATTGTTGGTTTGGACTGAGATCTAACACAACAGGATGGATTTAAAACACAGGAAACTGAAGAGTTCAAGCAAGGTGAGCACACATATGTACTCAGTACATGACAGTGACGTACCCAAGCCACTGTGTTCACAAAGGATGCATTGAGAAACCCTTGGGAGGCTCTTGTTTTTCCAAAGGAGGCATTATACAGCACCATCAGCCAGCCATCCAAGAGAGAGGAAAATAGGACAGCTGGGACATAAATAGTGTCTGAAGGTTCACAAGGTGCTGCATTCCATGTAAGTTAAAATCACCACCCCTAAATGTAAATATTCTCCTGATAGCTCCCTGCCTTTTCCAGGAGCCCTTATTGTATCTCTTATTCTGCTTTCTGAGCATGCTGACAGAATGCTCTCATAAAAGTTTGTTCTTTTGATTAATTACAAAGTTAAGCAGCCAATGAGAGCTGATAAATTAAAGAGAGAACAAGTTTAATCTCACAAGAAATTATTATTTGACCTTTTCCTCTTTCCCCCAACTCCCTCTCCTGCCCTTTATCAGGACATATGAGATATTGCAAAGCATCATGAAAATGTGGAAATATTCCCCTCATCACAGAAGAGTCCACTGCTAAAAGGCGTACCTGGTGTAAGAGATACCACCTGGGGCCACTCTGCTCTGGATAAAACTATTGGCTGTTTCAGGATGAGGGAAGATCTTTCAGCATTCTTTTAGTCTAAGAAATCACAATTCTTTCAATAGAACAAAGTTTCCAAATGCATAAAAATCTATTGTTTTGCTGTTACACCAGCATGCCCAAGGATCGTGATGCTTGGAGTACTTGCACAGTAAGAAATGTCACGTAGCTGTTCATCGGAAGAAACAGCTGTGCTTTACCCTCACTCTGTCTGACTACACCCAACAGGAAAGTAGGAAGGCAAAAAAGGGAAGCAGACAAGAAGTAATGAACATCTTGCCTTACCTTTTTTTTCATAGGATTCTTCTTTAGTAAACAAAATTATTGGTTAATATTACCTTTTAATATGCAGAGTTTTATTCACCATCTCAAGGCAAACTGCCAGAATTAAGCACAGAGCAAAACTAAGAGCTCAGAACACTGATCAAACAGTGTGCCAAAGTACTTTTCCTCCCTTGCTTTCTTGTCTGCTGTAAAAGCAGTTACAGAAACCAAGCAGTGATGCCATTCATTGCATTTAATACTGATGGCTTCCTTTACCTTGAGGTAAGCAGCCAGCCAAACAGACAGAAATAAGCCTTCCAACAAGAACAGGAATGAGCAGTGTACTTTGTATTGCTACACAGTTGATGTTCTAGTTTTAACAAGCAAACATTAAGCATCTGGCATTGTTAAGAAACTAAGCACGTAAAGAGGCACATGGACCAACATAACAGAAATAGAAGTGTTTGGCCATTGTTTAAAACTAGCTTACTAAATGCACCTACTGGATTTTATCACAGTTTCTCTTATATTTTCCAGCAGAACTGCCCCACAGCAATCTCTACCTGGATTTTGTATCTTTCCTTTGACAAGTAATGTGCCACACAAGAGTCTGATGTCTGGCAGACCTGTGCCATCTCAGAAGGCATACACAGCCACAAAAAAGCAAGTTAAGTGGATTCAAGGTCCTGCCCCCCATCAGCTCAAATCTCTGTGACAGAACCAGGCAGCAACACCTCTTGCACACGTTCAGTCACTTTCTCTCAGTATATACAGCAGGAGCCTGGTTCCCGTCCTGTACTAGCATGTGGTAGAAAGAGAGATACAAAATGTTTTATGAGTAGCTGAGAGCTTTTGAACAAGTCTACAGGCAAGGTGACCCAAGGAGAGTAGGTGCACAAGGAAGATTGGCGGATTGATGCAAAGGAGGAGTTGTGCTGTATGGAGGGGCAGGGAGAATGTAAGAATCTCCCTAGTCCAGTGAGCTGCTGACTTTTGTGTATCCACAGGAACATCTTTCTAACAGCTTGTTCTGGAATACTTTCAAGTAAAACGAGACCTAGGAAATGGCTATCCTTTCTGTAGTAAGAAAGATGAGTATTTTGAGTCAACATTGGGAAAAAAATAAGACAAGAAAATAGGAGATTGTTGCTATTAAGTAGAGAAAGTAGGTAGCATATAAGGCCTACTTAAAGTACATGTAAACGAATAGTACATTAGTAAGAAATGATCCTTTCAAATTCGACTATTAATGTAGTTCCTAAATAATTAGCATATTCAAAACACTTCCCATGATTCCTTCTTAAAATTAATTTCAAACTTTTTAGGTATTTTAGAACACTCATTAGGAAGTTTAGACAGTAAGTAGCAAAATGTGAATGTCTCCAGAGCTCCAGAGCATAAAGTTCTTTCTCTTACAAATAAAAGTATCTTTCAGGAATGGCCTCCAAGGTAAGTAAAGTGATGATACTTTGTCTTTCCAGTCAAGTTTGGGGAGTTTTGAGTTTCAAGTTTAAATGAAGTCAAGGATTTTATTTTACTTATTATTTTTTATCTTTGATTAAAACAAGAAAAAAAAATTAGCAGATTGATAAAGACATAGCCACCTTTAAAGTGGTTTCTTCACAAATCAAGATAATCCTGATGCTTTAGAGAGAAAAATCTGTGTAAATGACACCAAAGACACTAAAAGGAGCAAGTCTGAATTTGTTCCAAGAAATCCTTTGGCTTCAATACACAGAAACACCAGCACCAGAGTTTAGGGACAAAAGAGTAGCTCTCTCTACTATAAAGATAATTTCTTTTTATTTCTAGGAAAGGTGTTTTACAAAACCAGTAAAAATAGTTTTCCTTTGAATCTTCCAACAGAAGATTCAGACAATGCTCAGAAATGCTCGGAAATAGACAATCAAAGCAGATGAACTTCTCTCATTAAATCCTTCTCAGAGAAAATATTTGGACTACTCTCAAATTCTTACCTAGACCACAGAAGCAGGACATAAAATGTACACGTCTGTGTTTTATCCTCCTTTTCTTTGCTTAAAAGGGTTTTGATTAGTAGACATAAGGAATAAGTGCTAGCTCTCATTTCCTGGGGAAAAGTATGCCCTTTGTCCCGTGTGGGCAGAAACTAACAGCTGCAATCTACCTATTCATTTCTGCAGGTGACATCATTCTAAAAGGCTTGGTTCTTCCAATACCAAAAGCCACAAGTGACTGATCATTTGAGGCAATAGTCTCCTTATCTCATAGCCAGACACAGTTTTGATCAAAGCTTTATTTTGTATGAAAAAGAAAAGATAGGATTCTAGAAATGAGTAAATTTCACCCTAATTTCACTTCTGCCAGCTTACCAAAATGCATTGGCATTTTCAAAGCTTCTTTGTTGTCATTTCATGATTACTATTTGCCTGCAACACCATCTTGTATTTACTACCATGTGAAAACAGTTTACTTCACAAACCACAAAAGCCGTTTGATATTCCTTTCAGAGCAGCATTAATAATGTAATCTGATGCCCTGGGCATTATGCTACATAGTTTATCAACAGCACATTAACCACTCGGTACTTTCTGCACAGTGTTGCCATCTTATATACCATCAGCTCCTGCCTAGATCACATCTATTTTGACTCAGAAAAAAAAGTACCATCTTGCCACTAGCTTGTGGTCATTAAATGTGGTCTCATCCCAGAGACATCAGAATATGATTCTTGAGACACCATACACAGTCATTCTCACACAGGATCTGAAAATGAAATTTCAGATTTACAGGAAAGGCTGCAATTCTTCAGCAGACTCATATGCAGAGTTCTTATTGCAACATCTTTTTTCTGACCTTGCAAAATCCATTGTTCTCAGAATCAAAAAATGGTTTAGATTGGAAGGTACCTCTGGGCTTGTCTTGTCCATCCCCCTCTGATCAAGTAGGGCAAATTGACTCACTTGTATTCAGCAAGAAACGTATGAATACCAAACAACAAAATCCAGCCCCTCGCTACAACTCACCAGTTTTTTAACCAGTCTGACAAAGAAGAGAGATAGGCAGTGGCAACACTCATCCTGGCTTGCCTCACTGCAGGCTGCAAGAGGCAGCCTGCCTACCCAACACACTCCATCCTAGATCATCAAACCTCCCACTGCCTGGATCATGACTTCAGCATCCTTCATATCCATTTTACTCAAACAGGTCCTTTTCTTCCAGCTTACCCCTCATAGTTTTCATCCCTACAACATAGCTACTTTACTGTTATCCTCAAATTCATCCATTCTTCTTTGCTGTAGCAAGCCCAGAAGATCTGGCAAAAACAGATCATCCATTATAGCTTTGGCTTAAATTTCACTTTTGTATACCCCATGCTCCACTGCTTTGTTTCAGCAGTTCATTTCTTGAATGTGCATTACTTGCACATGAGATCTCAGGAGATTTATTTCATTTGATAATAAGCTGACTAACAGCAGAGCTTGCCCAGCCTGACCACTATGCATACAACCTGCATTTGACAGAAATTTTTTGTGAATATTTGCTTATGTTAAAAGGTGATTCAAACACTTGAAACTACAGCTTTTTTAAAATAGATATTAGAGCAGTTTCACAGCCTAATAATGAAAAGCCTTGTGAAGAGAATTCTCACCTACAGTAATTTGGAGTTTTCACAGTATCAACCATTTTTAAGATACTCATATCACTGTTTGGGCTCAGAAAACAACTTGATGAATTTTCTGAAGAGTCTCAGGCTGGAGGATATCAGAAATTCTAATAAATCCTTTTTCAGCTTGTTTTTTTTTAATGGAAATTCAAATAAAACAACAAGAGTATCCAAAAGTTGACTCGAAGGAATATGAGAGAACTGAAATCAAGAAAATTATGCTAATATTGTTTATGTTAAATCCAAGACACAGAAATGCACCCCATAGCTGTTCTTCATACAAAAACTATGAGGAAAAAAGTATTTTGGTCAAAGTAAGTGAAAACTGAGCAGCATGTTCAGATTTTAATGGTAGGCAAGAGAGAGTTCAAGAAGCATCTGGGCAATTCTCTCAGGCACATGGTGTGATTCTAGGATTGTCCTGTACAGAGCTGGGAGCTGTGGGTATCTTCCAACTCTGGATATTCTATGACTCTGATTCTAGAGAAGTAATTTCGTAAAACACAGACATCTAAAGCATGGGGTCTGAGGTTGGGACATCGCTGTCTAAACATTTCTTGAATTCTGTCAGGCTTGGAGCTGTGACCACTTCCCTGGGAGCCTCTTCCAGTGCCCAACCACCCCGTGGGTGAAGAACCTTTTCCTCATGTATAACCTAACTCTCCCCTGACACAACTTCAGGCCATTCCCTCAGGTCCTGTCACTGGTCAGCACAGAGCAGAGATCAGTGTCTGTCCCTCCTCTTCCCCTCCTGAGCAAACTATCGACTGCAATGAGGTCTCCCCTCAGCCTCCGCAGGCGGAACAGACCAAGTGACCTCAGCCACTCCTCATGCAGCTTCCCCTCAAGGCCCTTCACCACCCTCATGGCCCTCCTGTGGACACCCCCCGATAGTTATACTCTTTCCTTATATTGCAGTGCCCAAAACTGCCCCCAGCACTTGAGGTGAGGCTGCCCCAGTGCAGAGCAGAGTGGGACAACCCTCCCCTTGCCCGGCTGGCGATGCCCCCAGGACAGGGTTGGCCCTCCTGGCTGCCAGGGCACTGCTGACTCATGTTCAACTTGCCATACTTGGTAATGAATAAAACATTTCTAGGTTAAGTCCACAACTTAGGAAATGAGACACAACAAAGTGAAAACAAAAAGCTGCTGAAATACCACTAATTTTAAATATTTTGGCTTCCTATCAAATCAGAGATCTGCAGGTTTGGTTTTAAGGTATTTTAATCACAAGAGGTGTTATCTGAAGTTGTAGATGCTTAACACTCCCACAAGCAATTTATAAGTTTGTAATTACATATCATGGGCTGAAAAGCTTGTATGAGAACAAGAAAACTCTCCGACACTCTTTCTAAATTCTATAACTGCCCAGGCAGGACAATGAGATGCTTCTAGGGGGAAAAATCAGTCATTTAAAGTTACCAACATAATGTGTAGTTGACTGGGCTGCAACTGTTTCTTAAATAGATTCCCATGGTGCAGTTGGTTGAAAGAACCAGGTATTCAAAACACCAGGTATCATGGATGGGCACATGAACTTTTATTTATGCACAAAAAGATCACAGCTGCTAAGCATTAATACCACAGATGGGGATTTTCATTACATCACTCTTCTCACAAAGGATGAACATATTCTCTCTTTATACAACTGCACAGAGAGAAATAGATGATTGGTTTTGCTTGTTGCCAGAGAATCTGAAACTTCTACAGTGAATAATTATAATCACATAAATAGCTGTCCCATCTAACATATTCTCATTTTCGTAATGCCACCGAACACAATACTGAGCAGCACCAGCAAGAATTCAACCTTAGAAGCAGAATCAAACTCTACCACTTCAAGTTTTGACACAAGTCAAGTAACATACCTTGAAAACTGCATATAAAAGTTGTGTCTCTCACAAATCTAAGTGATTAGGTTTGAAATGGCTGATTTAAGTGCAAGGCAAGTAGGCAGATAGGCAACTCATAACCACAGCAGCTAGATTTGTGTTCGTGTTTCCTCCCATTTATCAAAGTCACTCTCAATTATCTTTGAAAGGTCATGGCAACTTGGGGAATGTTCCTGAGGGCTGGCAGAAAGCCACCATCACTGCTCTCTTCAAGAAAGGCAAACAGCAAAATGGGAGGAGCTATAAGCTGGCCAGCCACACCTCAGTGCCCAGAAAGGAGATGAAGCATTCCTATAAACGATTTTGAAATATGCTATGAACAATAAGAAAATTGAGACAAGTCATCAAGGATTTAGAGACTACTCAGCCCTTGGTGAGCCTGCATCTGCAGTGCTGGGTCCAGTTCTGGCCTCTCTGGTACACGAAAGAGATGGGAGTCAGTCCAGAAAAGTGTCATGAAGGTGGTTAAAGGACACAGGGGATCTGACATACAAGAAGAGATCCAAGATTGTTCAGCCTGGAGAGCAGGGGTAAGGGGTAAGATTCAGGGGTAATCTCATCAATGCATATAAATATTCTGATGAGAGACAGTAAAAAAGACCAGAGGCAGACTCTGCTCCATGGGGCCCACTAACAGGACATGAGGCAATGGGCACAAATGAAAATCCACAAAATTAAGCTGAAATATAAATAAGCAGAACCTTCATTACTGCAAGGGTGGTTGATGACTGAAACAGGTTACCTAGAGAGGTTGCGGAGTTTCCATTCTTCGATATGATCAAAACCAAACTGGAGAAGGCTCCCAGGAACCTACTCTAATTGAAGCATTAATATTGAACTAGATGTTTTTCTTCTGTCCCCACTAATTCTTCTTTACAAGGAAAAAGTTGGAAGAAAATTAATATTTCATTATTTCTAGGTACCCTTTCTGGTCATAGTAACGAAGCACTAAAATTGTGTGCATAGCTGTCAACTCTGTGTTCTTTATACACCTTGTATCATGAGGTCTGCTTTCCACATTTGTTTAGTAACAGAGAGCTGTGCAAATTATTACTTGGCTCAGAAAGATAAAGTCATGAGTAGAAAACAGGAGAACTCACGGAAAAGGAAAAATGTGAAGGCCAGTGACAAAACTGCTCTCCCTAATATCATCAGCACTAGGCCATGGCTCCCACTCAGCTCAGATGAAAGGTCACAGAGGGAAAGATCTCTCAATTTTACTAGAAAGTATAGGCCTTAACCAGAACACTTGATTTCACAAAACAAGGATCTAGCTGTGCCCCCTTCTTTGAAATACAATGTATTACAGGTCTGCAAGGGCACAAAAGTGAAGCTCTGTAACAGAGCTTTATATCCTAGGAGTGTCTCTAACCATTTTATTCCTCTCCACATAGCAGCTGCTTTTCAGAAACCATCAAAACCTTGTGTCATTTCACCTTTTTTCTAATACATACCACTCAAAGGAAACAAATTCCTCATTATTTCTCTCTCAACATTACAGAAGCACAGAACAGAACTAAATAAATCAGAGTCCCACTTCCCATGTGCAATGGCTGTTTCCTTCACAAATTTCTCCATACTCCATCTGTTTCAGGGGATAAAACAACATCCCTCCTCCTCAGAAGTCATGGCATAATGTAAAACAAATGGAATGGAATAATTGGGTTTTGGTACCATTCATTGACTGCAGACAAATGAATTCACCACACATCATCTTATGCAGCCACTAAGGAAAATAATTTACTGCCAGGACAGTGTCTCTAAAAGTCTCTGACACTTTCCTCAACTCTAATCATCACAGACTGGATTTATTAACTTGCAGGAGATTGTTTAAAACTGAGCTCTTCTGGTACTTAAGAAATGAGAGGCTGAGTAGGATAAGAACAATAGGACTCTCATTTATGTGATTTAATTAAACTCGATGGAAGCTCCTGGTTAGAATATGTGTGGGCAGTGGTTTCTTCCCTATTTAAAATGTTATTAGAGGGAATCCAGTAAGTGTTTCATTATTGTTAAGTGCAAGCAGAGAAGTTTTTTTCTACCAATTAAATGCTGATAAATAAATAGTTAAAAGCAGTTGGCAGTATAATGCTTTGCAGCTGGTAGATTTCTTCTCAGAAACTTGACAGTAGATGTGTCCCTATATGCACACATATAAAACAAGAGAAATTTGAGGAAAGCACCTTAAAAGCCAGAATGGTACAGGTATTCATTGTCAAGATAATACTAATGAGGCAAGAATAATAGCTTTTTATGAAGTGGAAGATGGGATAAATGGCCTTGCACCTTTTTCCTGCACACCCAGCCTGAGTGGCTGCATGATAGTTTGCATGTAGCCTGTGAAAGCACCGCTGAAGGGGGCTTCTGTGCCCATATACAAATGTATGAGGACTCTATTGCAAGAACATCTTAGTTCAACATGTTTTTAAAATGGAAGCCTAAAACACAGACCTGTACAATAAATTATCACCACTTGTCTCATGGATAAAATCCAGAAGAGTTGCAGTTAGGTAACCTTCTCCCACGTATCACTTCTCACACTAAGCCTTCTGCAGCTCCACAGCTTTGGGAACAGCTGGGAAAAGACCCACTGAGAGCTATTCTATGGGCACTATTCCCATGGCAAAGGGCTGTCCCTGCTTTGAAGGACATTAATTGCAGAGGTGAATTAAGGATGACAAAACCACACTTGTATAAAAAGTGAAAGCTACAACCTCTAAGTACACAGCAGAGGGAAGAGAGAGAAAGTGATCTTCCTAAAGTTCCCAATAGCTTGGTAAGTGTTTGTGATGGGTTTTGTGTGCTGTAGCGGAACAAGCACATTTAGGGCACTTCCGTTCCTAATGAGGCATCATTGTGCTTATACAAAATTTTTAAAATAAGTTAAATTGGAGGTGAGTCGTATTGCTGTCTTAAAGCCCACAGAAAGCCTTTAAAACAAACAGCAGTCAGAGCACAAACAGGATGTGGATTTTACTCTTGACACATGCCCATCCCATTTCACCAGCAGAACATCTGTGAAGCATTTCAGATGTGAATGTTACATTGTTCTACACCTAAAATGAGAGGTGAGGGAAACAAGAGAATAGACTCTGAGTTGCAACTCTGCCTTTTTTCCTTTTCCAAAATCCCTTTTGTTTTATTACCCATGTATGCTTTGCCTGGCAACTCCAAAGCACATTTGTTTCCCACTAATACTTGCAATTTTTTTTCTCCTTGTTTCCCTCACAGTTTGGTGTGGTTTCTTGCAAAAGCATGGCATTCCAAGCACGGAGTTATATTTAACACTCCTCTCATTTCATTGCTTGTATGTCAAGTCTAACAATGCAAAACCACATTAAACACAGACATATTTGCTCTTTAAAGGCATTTTCCTCCAAGGCTCACAAGATGGAGTCACAACTGTCTCCTCAATAATATAAGAATGTGTAATCTTTGCCAGGCAGCATGGCACTCTGATACTCCTCAACTTATCTGAGTTACAGAAAATAAGTGATCTCACCTTATCTAAAATGGTCTCAGATCCCCTTTTCTTCATCTACAAATAAAGTGGGACCCTTTGTGCCACCCTGTGCTTTATAAATTAAGGAGATAAGCAGTCTCAAAGGTTACTCTCAGAGGATATAACCTCATGTTCTGCATTCATTTACAAGTAGCATTACTTCTCCATGGTTATTCTTACAGGTACACAGTGAGAGCTCCCAGTTTGAGCCATCTCTCTCCTTGCCATTTTAGATTGTTGTCTACAGAAATTTTAACACTGAGATAAAAGTAAGAATCTGCTCAGAGTCTCATGAAGCATCCAGAAATGAAATACAGGAGAAAACAAAAGGGGAGCAGCAGATATAAATACCCCAGCATAGTTATCAGAAGACAGAAGTATGGGATACTCATAAATCGTGCAGATGACACTGCAGCCCAGAGACAGGAAAGTCACTTATGGTTGTATGCCTGTGAAAGCCTGGATATCAGTGCTCTCCCTTGCCAGTTTCAGCTCACAAGCTGGCACTGAAAAGTTACTGATGTGGGATCTGTCACAGAGAAGTGATGGGCTTACTACTGAGCCACTGGACAACCAAAAAAACCCCAAAATCCACGATGCAACATCTCTTTTTTTGATTCTCACTCTAGGTCTTTAGTTTGGTGCTTACTGTCCACTTTCTGTGGAGTCAGCAACCCACAGAACAGTTAACCTGAGGGGCTGTTGGTCTGTGCAGTGCTGCTCAGATTCCTTGGCTGCAGGACAAACTCACTCAGCTGACTGAAACAGAGGAGCCTGCAGGTAGCTGCCACTTGGTACCACCAATTACCCTGCCTGGGAGGTCTTGCCTTACCTGAAAGTGTGGCAAGAAGTTCTCATGGTAACATCCCTTAGGAATACAGCTGTTCTCTTGTAAAGAAATTACGTATTACCTCAAAGGACCAAAAGAGAGAGGTTCTATCCACAGGCAGAGTTGCATCTGGTCTGTGCAATGCACCAGAGGAAAAGGCATCTGGACTCCAACTGATGCTGCACAGATGTGGAGTGCCCAGTATCTGAAAGGATGCAAAATTTATTTGTTATCTATATCCATGTTCTTATTCTGTCTCATTAAAGGAGGTATTAAGACTTTTTTTGTTGAGATTTTCTTATTTAGATCCAGAAAGAAACCTGCATTGTCTATCTTTCACCTCAATGTCCCTAAACTCCCCAAGCCCATGCAGAACAGACTTGGAGGCCTGTAGGTCCAACCAACAGGTGAATACATGAATTTACAGCTTCTAAGGGGGACAGTCACTCTATATGTATATACTCTAAATACCTTTTCAGATATGGAGTATGGTCTTTAATCGCCAGTTTGCAATTTCCGCAAGACCTCCATGACAATTCCTGGATTTTGGTGTAACAGCTAAGCCTGAAAAAATCCTGGAGGCAGAAGAGATGTTTGTGGGGTTAGATGAGAACCAATGTGAAGGCAGCACCAGGAACAGGTAAATGGGTCATTAGCAGAAGAGAGATGGGTGTATAGACATCAAGAGAAGGTTGCACCACTTGAAAAGAAAAATCCACTTTGAGAAGTAAGAAATGTATTAAAGTAGAATCAGTGTTGATTATGCTAAAGTATTGAAGAATTCCTATCACTAAAAAGAACTTTCTTTCTGGAGAGAGTTAGTTTTCAGGAGCTCAGAGCACGAGTACTGTCATAAAGTTAATCAATATAGTTTAAGAATTCAAGAATCTGACTGAACTCCCCAATGTACAACAAGCTCTGTTCATAATGCTGTTGAGCCCCTCTGCATTTTAGTTGGACTTCATTTGAACAGTGCTAAAAAAAAAATCTGTTTTTTTAGTACAATGAATACTGTTATGAAGTTGAGAATAATTTAAAAACTACATTACAGTAAGTTGCTCATAGTGCATCAGCTTATTCTCACTAGGACTACAGAACCACTCAACTGGATCAAATCCATGGCCTTCTCCAGTACTGCCCTCCAGCTATGACCAGGACTAGACGTTTGAGAGGAAGAAGTAATAAACTCCACAGGACACAATACTGTAAGACCATCCTCCAAAACAAATTTCTTCCTGACTCTATGCCGTTACCTACAGCCTGGCGTACATTCTTGACTTATTACTCTTGTTAGAGACACTGTTAGTCTGCGGGGGCTGGAGGTGCCACACAAAGCACATGCAGAAGAGCGGCCCCAGTGGAACAGTTCCTTGGGTTAAGAGCAGGAAAACAGAGGGTTGCCATGAACAAGTGCTGCTGTCAACTTCAACCCAGTGCCCTGAGAACAACTCATTTAGCACTTTCCATTTTACAGCAAGAATTGTTCATCAGAGCCCAAACCACACAGTCTAAAACACTACCATGCTAAGCATTGTTTCACAGTGTGACATCTGAACCTCTCTTCCAAGATATTTCTCTCTCAGTGTTCCATGACCAAGGACTTCTCCACAGGAGCCTTCTTCATGGGGTCAGAAAAATATTCAACTCAACCTTTTTGTGGACATGACTTTCTTTTCCTTTCATAGATCTGATTTTTTTTTTTTTTTTAAGAGAGAGACTAAAAAGCAATCTTGGCTTTAATCCTATTGCAGCTAGGTTGCTGACCTACACATGCTTTTTCTGGTCATGCTTCTAGCTCAACTGAGCTCTTCCAGCAGGTGAGTATGTTGAATTAGTTGCTTTATCCCAAATTCAACTATACTGGCTAATTCAGTTCACCAGCTTTCATTAATTGTTCCTTTTCCGTGGTGGATTCACAGATTCCTGTTAAGTTTTTGCTGTCAATGTCTTTTTATGGCATTAGCCGATGTATAATAGCTACAAGTTTCCTTTTATATGCACAAAATATCTGCATATTGCAAACGTCAATAAGTGAAACAGGTTCAGTGGGACAGAAGAAGGGAAAGGAAATGGGATAGAAAATGACTGATATTTTTCTTTCTTTAAACAGAGGCTAAGCCAAGGCAGAGTAATTGTTGCCTGCTTGTCTCACAAACTGTGGTACAAAAATGTATACACTGATAAAGTATCATTTATTCTAGTCCTATTCAAAATCACACCACACTATGAACAATTACGATATTAATAAAATGTGATCCAAATAGCTTACATTAAAATACCACATGGAACAGGAATAATTTTGCAAAAGAAAAATTAATCCACTGTATGAACAGAAACACATATTTCCAAGTGAAAGATTTATTGTGAGTGGAGTAAGGAAGGGCAAAGGGCAGTATTGAGACTGGGAAGCAATATAATTGCATTCTATTTCTAGATCTGCTGCTGATTTCTAGAATGTCTTTGGATAAGTCACCTAAAGTGCAGAGCTTTTCAGCTGAAATAGCAACTCCTCTCCTTCTTCTTCCTACCCTGTCTCCCACTTATCTGAAGCCATGTTCCTGACTGTAGCACTCTGAATTTTCCACTGCCTGGCATGCCTAGAACTCAAAGAGATCTAAAAAAAATTATAACCTATTTTGATGAAAAAGTAAGAATCAGACTTACACCTCATTTCCTTAATACAGATTTAAAACAAGTGTCATGCTTCTCACTTTCAAGATATGACACGCCACTATGTGCCCCACAGAGCAGAATGAAGAGTGAGAACAGCTCTTGGTAAGCTGTTTTGCCAGGAGAAATGTACACAAGTTACCACTACAAAAATGGAATAAAAAGTAAGTTTTTTAAAAAGTCTTTATGTATTAAAGTACTTTAAAGTTGTGAAGATGTAAAGCCATATGGAGCTTTGCTGCAGTGCACACTGTCCAGTCCTATTTTCTTTGCATTAAAAAAACAGGGGAAAAAAGCTCCTTTCTTTATAATCTTCCTCCAGCCAGGCCTTGCGAATGAATTTAACTCTCCATCTGATTGACAGAGGACAGAAAGGACACTCACATTTTATCAACAGATAAATTTCTGCATTTACAGGCACTTCACTACCACTGCCATCAGCTTCCCTTCAGCTCTGTTTGCAGGACAGTTTTAACTCCCACAGGCAATTCTTGCACCTTTAGCTCAGATACATCTTCACTGGTTTATGCCAGACAATCAAGGTGACAGTGAAAGTACACTCACCCATTTCACATTCCATGCAAATACAAACTTAGCACTAACAATATGGTAAAGCAACTTTTCTTGCCTAACATCCTCCTTCCTGGTTGACTCTGTTAGGTTATTCTCCTGATCACCCCTCTCCTCCTCATTACTCAGGTTCATCGGAGTCTTTCATTCACATCAAGTTCAGCCACTTAAAAAGTCATCAATAACACCATGGTAAAAAGCTCATTTATTTTCTTCTGAGAAGTCACCCAAGTCAAGTGTTTTATATATAAAATAATTGTTATATTAAAATTGTACTTTGAGAGAATAAAGTTTGTGGTATTATTTTTATTCAAACAATGAAATCTGAAACATTTTTTGAATTTGCCTTTTAGACGATTGTTATATATTCTGAAATATTCAGCACTCAGATCAGAACACCTGGTTTGCTAATGCATGCATAAACACAAAATATACTTGCTTCTGTTGCTTCAAAGTAATAAAATGGTTTTTAGGAACAATGCGCAGCAAATGAAACCTTTTTTTAAAAACTTCTATTTCCTGGATGTATCTAAGAAATGCACTTAAGGAATATTGCTTGTTCTTTAATAAAAACTGTCTTTAGCATTTAAAAAGTAAAATAATAAAAAAACCTACCATAGAGTAAGAATTTTTTTGAAGTAGAAGCTAGATTATAAAGGCCTAAATAACCAGGAGAGAAATCATTTATAGCCTCTGCATTCTTTTCAAAGTTGCAGTGTTTTGTATGACAGGTATACTTGCATGCTTGCAGCTTTTGGTGTTTATAATAATCATTAACACAAAAAAACCCCACATTTACTGGGTCAGTTTAAATATTTTTAAAAATCCATTCTAACAAATTCTATTTTTTAATACAAGCAAAAAAATCAAGGTGTGTTGCAAATTATTCAAATCAAAACATTGTAAACTTCATCTAATTCATCAAATGAAATCCTATTATTTGCCCTGTTTGTCAATATAAGTTCAGTAACAGAAGTCAAATGCAAATTTTTTGATCTCTATTTTTAAGGCTTCTAGAGAACATGCTATCCTTAAGTATTGCGGAGACCTAAAAAGCTACTGAGTGCATGAGGACCAGCCACTCACTGCTTACATGCAAAAAGCATTGCCTTGACCTTCCCATAAAGCTTCTCACACCAAAAAAATCTGTCAAAATAAATATAAAAATTCAACAGGTAATTTTTTCATGTCTTTCATCATGTTTTACTACTAAATGTGAAGTGCCATCAAATACCAGAGTTAGCTTTATGATACACAACAATCTTGTATTAAGCTACTCCTGGCATTTAGGATACATTGGTAGATGGTGCTACCTACAGACAAAGCAATTGAAACTTATCAGGAAACCATTTAGTGTATTACAAAAAGAGGCCCTAGTTAAAATGCTCTGATGGCTCTCAGGTACTCTAAAATCTGTGGTGTTCATTTGCCATGTGGATTCATACCACTGCAAAGGAGCTTATGAGGACGCTGCACACACTAGTGTGAAGCTGTCTGATGGACTGGAATGCTTTCCACTATCCCCTGAGTAGTTGCTAAGTGCTTGCTTCCCCAGGCATAGCCAACCTATTCAGCCTTCATCCAGTGCCAATGCATTTTACACCCTGGGGACTCACAGCACTGCACACTCCTCTGCTTCCTCAGGTGAAAACACTGAAAAAGCACTGGAGAAGGAGTGGTCTGACCTTTCAACCCTTCCAGCCTGCAAAAAGCCAAGCACGTAAGATCTACTCTTGCTCTTACTGGGCACAGTAAAGGAAAGCAGCATCTCAACAGTCATACTACATCTGTCTGTCCATCATGCTGAAACTCATTTTCTCTAACACTCTGAGAACCACGGAGTGATAAACACTGATCCATCCTGCAAATTCAAACGATACAAAGAAAGGATACAAGATGTCTTCATCTGAAGTGGCTTTACAAAAAGCATTGGTTGCATTCAAAGAGGAGCAGTCAATGATTCGCTGTTCCAGTGGAGACCAGTGACAAGAGGCATCCTTCAAGAGTCCATACTGGGACCAGTAACAATGATGTTATTATTTAACATCATTGTCAGGAACATGGACAGTGGGACTGAGCGCATCTTTGGCCAGTTTGCAAGACAGCACCAAGAGGAGTGGTGCAGGGGCAAGTGACATCATCCAGATGCTCCTAAGACAAGCCTGAGGAGTGGGCCCATAGGAACCTCAAGAAGGTCAACAGGGTCGAGTGCAAGGTTCTGTACCTGGGTCAGGGCAATTCCAAACATGGATTCAGGCTGGGAGGTGAAGGGATTGGCAACAGCCATGAGGAGAAAGGCTTGGGGGTACTGGTGGATTAAAAAATCAATACGACTTGGCAGTGTGTGCTCACAGCACAGAAAGCCAACCGTGTCCTGGGCTTCATCCAAACCAGTGTGGCCAGCAGGGTGAGGGAGGGAATTCTGCTCCTCTACTCTGCTCTGGTGAGACCCCACCCAGAGTGCTACATCCACCTCTGGAGTTCCCAGCAGAACAAAGCCATGGACTTGTTAGAGCAGGTCCAGAGGAGGCCACCAAGCTGATCAGAAGGCTGGAGCACCTCTCCTATGCAAACAAGCTGAGAGAGCTGGGTGTTCATCCTGGAGAAGAGAAGGCTCCAGGGAAACTGCTAAAAAGTAGCCTTCCAGTACCTAAAGGGAGCCTACAGGAAAGGCAGAGAAAGAACTTTTGCAGGGGCAGGTAATGACAGAACCAAGGGTAATGGCTTTAAACAGAAAAAGGGTAGATTTAGATTAGACGCAAGGAAGAAATTCTTCCCCATGAGAGTGGTGAAGCACTAGAACAGCCTGCCCAGGGAAGTTGTCAAAGTCCCATCCCTGAAAGTTTTTTAAGACCAGGTTGGATGGGGCCCTGAGCAACCTGGTCTAGTGGAAGGTGTCCCAGCCCATGGCAGCAGGGGTTTGGAACTCAATGAACTTTAAGTTTCTTTCAACCCAAACCATTCTATGCTATTTTACAAGTTGACAAGGGTGATCTTTTTGCAACATGTCCTGTATTTCCAGTTAAGACTGCCCTAAATCCTCCAAGAATTTTTTTCCCTGAGCATCACACAATGGGCCAATATTTAGGAATGAAAATGTACATGTCTCTGATTTAAATCAGTCATAGATCTTACCCACTGAGCAGAAAAAAGCTGTGGCTAATCTATTCTTTTGCAGACTGTGGGCCACAGAAGAACACAACCAAAGCAAAAAATACATTGGCCAATTGCTAATGGGAGGAGAGAGACTATTTTTTCTTTCTGCTCTATGTACCAGGTAAAATGCTCTGCTAAATGCAAGTATTTTGGCTCCGTTGACATCATTTATAACTGCAACATAAATGTGACCAGTACAAGGACAGTTAATAGCTTTCTTTCTTGCTATTAAAACCACCAGAGTATATTTTGAGCACACAGCTGAAATTAACAGAAACAGGGCAGAATAAAGTAATCTGAGATGGCAGTTTTCCACACAACTACCTTTTTGCCAGTTCTTCTTTACATAGAAAGTCCAAGACAAATGCAAGTAGCCAAAAAAGTAAACTTTGTTTCTAAGTCAACATATACAGAACAATTTTTAATACTTTAGATATCCCTGATAGGGAAAGAAGAAAACACTTTTTTTTAAACATGAATATTGTACTCTAATAATTAATTCCAGATCTAGTCAACAATGGTTTCTAGAGATTTTAATATAAACATATTTTCACTTGGTTTATATTAGACATTCTGCTCAATATCTATACTTAGATATCTTCAAATACCATGATAATATGTACCATAAATACAGGAAAAACAGATCGGCAGATGTGATTTTAATTAGTGAGTAGCTTCAGAACTCCACTAGCACAGACTATAGTTCATAGGCAGTAGAATAACACAGGATCTTCTCAAGAAAGTCTCTACCTCAGCATGACAACAGTGAGTAAATGAATATTAGAAAAGTCTTCCACAATTTTGCTACAGTAATTTGTAAACTGGTCTGTAAGTGTGGTTAGCCTAAAAAAATAGGGATCATTATCTCAACAGTTTGCAAACTATTTCTCTAAAAGAGAAGTCTGACAAGTAGAGCAAGGAAATGTTCATATTCCAGTCTCATAAAGAAGTTTGGACAAAAAAAAAAAAAAAAGACTGGATAAGTTACAGACACTCCCTAACGCATGGAAGAATTTCCTTCTCTAAGGACAGTGGAATACCAGTTTAGTCATCCAGTAATTGCAACAAACATGGATTTGGAACATATTCCCTTTTCTTTTCCCCAATTAGTCATGGTCCACTAAACACGTCACTCACTGGTTCTGTATGCTCTGCTGCAGAATCTCCTCCCTATTAACTCAGACCTAATGGCACATATGGCACGTGAGTGCTTCCAGTAAGTCCCAGAGAGCTAATACAAGCTTTATGGAAGGACATCCCGTCCAAGAGAAAACATTATGTTCTTTCAAGCCAAAAGCTCCACCTTACTCCTTTCTGTGAATGGTCTCTCTCTTTACTTCAGAATTTTCATATCTTCAGAGCTTTTTATCTCTTCTCATATTCATGTCATAAAGATACACATATTTCTTTTAATGTGAGAAAGTAACAGTACCTGAGCAAAAAAGTCAAGCTACCAATCTCATACATATATTTTTTAATAAAGTGAAAACTTGATAGCAAAGTATTTCTCCCCCAGTTGTTTCCCTTCCCTCAGATTAAACAGGCTACCTTTGAGCAAATCGTTTATGTCACTACCTCGAAACATCAGTTCTGTCCCAATCATTCATCATCATTCTGCTGTCCCAATGTTGTGAGAAAACAGCATCAGTGCAGCAGAAAGTCACCTTCCTGTATAAGGGCTGTTACATTTACATTCATTGTCCAAGAAAGGAAAGGAAGGGGTCTTGGGGAAAAAGGATACTTCCTTTATATCCACTACACAACACATCAGCCTTCTAACAAACATGTGTCTGTTTTCAGGAAGGACACAACACTAGGTTATGCACAGGAAGGGTTAACCTATTTAAAGGATAATGTTGATTTGTTTGTCTTTCATCATGGATCCACAGCCACACTGAAGAAATGTGATTCAGGCTGTATCCTAGAAAATAAAGATGTAGATTGGGTTCTCTGGTGTCTTTTCTTTGTATTCTCTCTTAATGTGCCTTATTAAATGAAATGCTGAAGAGTTTTAACAAGAACTACTTCTTTTTTCCCTGAGTAGTTCTTGAGAGAACTATTGTCACCAGCTGCTTCCTGTGCAGTGGCAGCAGATCCCCCTCTGCACTCTGTCCCTGTGGGGATACTCATCCTGTCTCCATCTTTGTGTCTGGGAGGAAAAAGGGGCACTCATCCTTGGCCTTCCTGGCTGACCTCAGAACAAAGAGCTTCGAGCAGAAGGAAGTGCAGATAAAACTCACTCACATCATCTAATACTCACTCCTAATGCACAACTAACCCTCCTCTGCACTGTTCTTTCAAAGCAACAGTAAACAGATGAATGCTTATACTTGGAAATATTGTCGGAAGATGAGTAAGAGGGGCACAGAGGCAGATGTAACATCTGCAACTCAGTTCTGATCATAACAGATTAAAATTTGTATCACGCTGAATTGTCAACATTTTGTTTATCTAAGTTTAGATCTCAAGTTGAATTTTATCATTGCAGTAGTTTCCCTAACATGTATAGCAGTGGTGAAATCTATGAATAAGTGACAGTAGTCTCTGGGATTCTATAAAGACAATGCTATTCACTGTGGCTTAGAAAAACTCTTTGGGTAGGTATATAGCTAAATTATCTGGATTTTGATGTATTAAATTCTGAACTTGAAATCAGAAGACAAATTTTAAAGTAATTCTTACATAATTACAACAAAAATACAGAAAAAGAGAAAGTTCACAAGTGATACACAGCCAACCAAAATTTTTCACTCTAGTGTATTTGAGTGTGCAATACAAGATTTATTCCCGTGTACATAAATCTGTTTCACACATTCAAATAAATGCAGCTGTGTTTATGCCAGAGACCAGAGTTCCAGATGTATACATACAGAACTCCAGATATACATATGAGCACCTTATTACATTACAATTTTCCATTACATTTTTCTAACACTAAGGATTTTATGCCACAGAGTCCTCTGGAATATGCCCCAGTACTTGCAGCACTTGCCCAAACAATGCAACCTGAAATCCTAAGGGCCACCCAAGTTTGAACGGCTGTGATACCACATCCATGTTTTGCCTGGAATTGAGAGGAGGCTTTCAGACTGTAAGAATGTAAGGTACAGGTTCAGCACTTGAATAATACCATTCTTTCAGCAGTATGATACAACTGTGAAGTCTCAGACCTTACGTAACTTCAAACTATACTAAAAAAAGAGCAACTCCAGAAGAAATTAATATTTTTGCAAACAGGAAATGTCTGCTTGCAGCCACACTATTGAAGGTATGCCAAAGAAACTGACAGCAATACATGCAGGAAGGCACTGGACTGAAAATGTCTGCTGATTTTTAACCAAAAAAGAAATCTTCTCTAAGTCAAATTACATTAGGATGGATTTCAGAGCCTCACAGCACTAAGCAGCAGATCTTGTTAATAAAAATGCAAAAGTACTAAGAGCACAAAGCAATAAGCTTGAAAACATAAACCACACCACTCACTGCACAGCCTGCTTTTTAGATACCATCAGCACTACTGTACTATTGAAGACACAGACTATACAATTAGTAATTCCAATACAAACTGCTCCGTTCTATGAAGTGCAAAAGAGAACCCTATACAATTTAGAATACAGTACTGTATCTTATTTCACATAATTGTTTGCTTAGCAGATTATGTTCCCAATATGAAACATAAAGAGGCAATATACTTGTAAATAGTGTCATGGAACACAATCTGAAAATCAAAGCCAGAAAAGAGTGCAAAATAAACAGAAATACAGGGAAGATTATCTATTAATGTGCAAAACAGGTTGCTTATATTAGGAAATTTTTTTTTAATCAAATAGTACAAGACTGCAGCAGAAAAAACAGTGAAAATAATGTTATCAAAGGTGAAAATTTAAGATCAGTTTAGAAACTTTGGATTTTTAGTTCATCAACTTACTGTGCTGATTTCAAGCAACCAGTAAAGACATCTATTTTTCTGAAACCATTGGTGAAACCTTTGTGCAAATCACACTGACACCCTGTAAATAAGTATTTTTCCAAGAATAAAAATGTAAGTGCATTTCACAGTTGCCTTCTGATTCAGTCCATAATTTAGAAAGCCTGTTCTCTGTAAATGATCACATGCTGTATTGCAATTGATTTTTAAAATAAATCAATTTGTCAAATTAAAAAAATCTATCTTTATTGACTAATAGCACAGAGACAAGTTGGAAATACTTAAAACATCATCGTTAGGGATCTGATCCCTAAAAGAAGGATTTTGCTTTCCATAAAATGACTCCATAATATTTTAACACTTTTATAGTGCAGGCAATCTAGAAGAACAGTATCAAGAACCTTCCACGACATTTCCCTTCTGGCCTGAGAACTTCTATATAAGGAATGTACACAAAGGGTACATTTTAGGAGGTTACTGGCACCTGAAAGTGGCCCCTGAGGTACAGATGTAGCATTGCTACCATGAGAGCTTATAGTTAACAGTTTAAAAATGAGGTGTGGAGGGAGAGAGTCCAGCATTGAACCTTTTCCGGTGCACACACTGAGGCACTGTACTGCATATGTATCCAGCAGAACCCTCATTCAGCTTGTAAAGTCTGATCCCATACCAGGCATACTTCATGGAAACAGTTTAAAAATAAGTTTTCCCAGTGAATAGCAGGTGGGACTACTCTACAAAATCTTTTTTGGCTTGGGACACAAATCTGCTGAAATACTTCACCCTAAAGAACGATAAAAGAAGAATTGCTTGAAACTTTGGTCTAGTCTGGCTGGTGTCTGGGCAGAGCCTGATAACTCTTACATTTTATGAAGGAATCTGCCGCACTGTGTGTGTTTACATTGCATAGGTGATGACCAGCTGAAACAGCCATTTTCTATTCTAGGTGGTCTCACAAGTTTGAGCATTTTTTCATCAAGAGACAGACTGAAGGGAACTCACTGTACACACTGAGCGGTAACAGGACTCGCAAGGACCTAAAAAGTGAAAATACCTTATGCTTGCTGCAGCTGAAACTCTAGATCCTTTATTAGCAGGTGACTGGATTGCTGAGAAGAGTTCAAAGAGTCACTGATAATGTCGTCAGGCATAAGCAACCTGCACACCCTGGTGGAGTGAGTAAAGCAAAGTGAGAGGGAATTTGGCAATTAGATTGCGTTAGAAAGCACTATAGTACAATGCAAACAAACAAAAAGATTACTGACAGGTCAGCAATGAGAGTATTTGAAATAGTCCAAATTGATACTAATCTACCTATGCCCATTTCTCCTTCACACAGATTCAAAATACCCTGGCAGGACTACTAGCTATCCAAGTCAGGTATAATCAAACCCTGATTTAGCATTTCTACAAGATGAATCAAAAGAAGATGAATGTTCAAAACTGAAAGTGCGTTAATTAAATATCCTCTATATTATGTGCTGGTTTTGGCTGGGGTAGGGTTAATTTTGTCTACCACAGCTAGCACACAGAATAAGACAAGGGACTTAGCAAATGTGATAAATACTAAAATAGTTTTTCCTAATGCCTATCTGAGACATGACACAATATTAGATTTTGATCCAAAATCCAGGTCTTTACTGACTGAGTGGGATGAATAAAATAAATAAACTAATGACACATCCTACAGAAAATAAAAATACTGAATATAAAGGACATTGGTGTCAGGTGCTACACTACAACATCCAGTGTAGCGGCACGGGGTACTACTTTCTCTGGATTTCACCTGTAAGCCACAGTTTCTCTTTTCTGGAAAAGAAAAACTCTTCCAAAGGCTAACTTAAATCATCCAGATTGGGCTTCTCTCCTTAGACAGCCTTTGGGCTGACTCTATAGTGAGCTTGCTCTTCTGAGAATAGGAAGCTTGTGTGAACTTTCTCTTCTTCCTATTTATAAACAGCATTTCCTAGTCCCCATTGAATTTAGTTTTTTTATTGAATTCCAGCAGCTCACTGACTGTTTCACAAACTGTCTCACCTTGAGTGCCCCCAAATCCATACCAAGTACATTTTAATGCCCTACTCTGACAGAACTGAAAGGGATCATTTTCATGAATAGAACTATGAATGCTAATAATCAAACAAATACAAAGAAAATCTGCTGCTTGTTATCCATACTGTCCCCTTATGCAAAGGATCTTTTGCTCTCAGTCATCTGTGCACAAAACAATTAGTGGAAGCACAGAAGCCAGACAACATCAATGACTTCATAAGGGTGTGCTTACTCTTTCA
The DNA here is from genome assembly GCA_013398955.1 of Callaeas wilsoni. Classification (NCBI taxonomy): domain Eukaryota; kingdom Metazoa; phylum Chordata; class Aves; order Passeriformes; family Callaeidae; genus Callaeas; species Callaeas wilsoni. The sequence continues at coordinate 123,678 of VWPU01007052.1, forward strand.
GTATTTCTCCACAGTATCCTGCCCAGTGCCTGCAATGTCTGTTTAAATGTAGACAAAAACTACACCAGCAAAAAATACAAATTCAGACATGAAATATCCTGGACCTGTGACACCCTGAAAGGTCATAATAATTCACAACAAGCACCAGACAAATGGAGGGTCCTGGGTTGCAAGGTACTACAATGTTAGCAATAAAGGCAAGTGTATGTTACAATGACAAGAGGGATCCAAATTCCAGTGTTAGATCTAATCTGTAAAATAACAAACTGAATATCTCAGTGCCCTTCTCTGTTAAATTTTAGTCTCTCGAGCATCTTATTTTAGACCATCATATAGCTACTCTCCACTGACATATATGGAACGTTGAAAAGGCTTCCAAACAAGAAAATATTCTCAGAAATAAGATATGTGAAATCAATGTGGGTATCATCTCTTTTAGAGAAGTAAATTAGCATTTGCTCTATGTGATTAAATAATTCTTTACTGATCAGACAGAATTATATTTTTCAAAAAGAATGAATTTATCAGTATACCTCACCAGGTCCATATGAACCATATACATGCAGTAGACTGTGCTGCTGCTACACACTATTTATTCCTTTAACACAGGACCACAGAATGCTGGGGTTGGATGAGACCTCTGGAGGTCATCTTGTCCAATCCTCTTGCTCAAGCAGGGCCACCCATAGCTGGTGGCCTAGGGCCACGTCCAGATGGCTTTTTAATATCTCAAAGATTAGAGTCTGAAAGACTCCACAACCTCCCTGGCAACCTGTGCCAGTGCTCAGTCATCCTCACATTAAAAAAAGTGTTTGCTGATGTTGGAGGGAGCCTCCTGTGTTTCACCGTGTGTCCATTGCCTCTGGTCCTTCAGATGAATGCCTTGCTCTGCTATAAATGCTTTGTTTCTACTGCTGAAGTTTATAACTCATTTTATCTCCTATTTAATTTGTATGACAAAAATAGATATTCTAATGTACTTGTACTACCTTATATCCTGGCAGCATCATCAGACTGTTACCAACACACAGAGCAAACTATCACTTCACCATATGACATGTAAAATCTCCTTCAGTTGGTCATCAAGGTTTTGTTTGGACCACAAGCCTGTACGACCCTACATCACAACGGCACTTAATTTTTAACAATTCATTAATTGTACTTTTAAAGAAAGTATCTCTAGTCAAGCAGCTAGCAAGACCATGCCTCTTTCTTCTCTAATTTTAAGGCAAAATGCGTACCGTAAATTATGTGTTCTTCCATATAAACTTGCATACAAATAGGTGCTGTGAATTAGGTAATGAAGTAGGGCCTGGCATTTCTTTTTGTCATTTCCAGCAAACCTCTACGGCAGGCAGCACTTTTAAGGCAACTTTTTTATTTGAAATACAAGTTTGGCTGGCATCCAGGCTGCAGACTGCCATGAAAAAGGAAAAAAAAATACAATCAGCAAAGGGCAAAGACAGAGAGCTCTAGATGAACTTCTAGCTGAAAAGATCCACTCCCATGAATCCCTGTGGGCACTTGGTGCCAACAGGATCACACTGAAGGAAGACAAGGTTCTTGAGTTTAGATGGGAGGCTACATGTGACGTGAGAGAGGAGGGGCCCAGCTGTGCAAGCACCCTGGAACTGTACCACTGAAACAAACACTGCTGATTTGCCAACTGCAAAGTTTTTCCAGTTGCTAAACTGATTTAAACGAGTTTGTTATGTGTTAGTTCTTGTTCAGAACACTACATGAGGGGAACTTGAATGTTTATAATGTCATGCTTGGCTAAAGACATCTTCTCATTGCCTGATTGCCATTAACCTCAGCACTTCTACAGCACTTTGAGTCAAGAAACCCCTGTTGCAATTGACGGCAGATGGACTAAGTCCCATACAAATGCGAGGAAAAAGAGAGAGAGACATCTCTCTCTCTCTCTTTAAATGTCAAAGAATATAATATACCTCAAGGAAGGGTGGCAGTAGAAGGAAAAACAGCTTAGGTCTAAGAAAGCATAAAAAGTTAAGGCCTGGCAGACAATTACATCATGAACTATGCACAGTGAATTTGATGGGCAACAAGTTAGGGTAGAAAAAGAAAGAACGTGCTGGAAATACCTCCCTTTTCATCACTTACTTAAGAAAAAAGGCAATGTAATACCAAGGAAACAGTTGGGCAATTATTAAGCAGACCCAAAGGAACAATGAGAATGTGTATTTTTTTTTTAAGTGTGGTTGAATGGGGACAAATTAAGTGGAAAGTCAGTCTCTTCCCTTCAGATCAGAAAAATTAGGTCAGATAAAACTCTTATGAGGTGCCAGAAGGATTGTCATTAGCTTAATGATTAATTGGAAATCAGATTCTTGAAATTCTTACTTAAAAGTATACGAAATTAAACAACCTTAAAGATCTTGGGACTCATTTTCCTTACATTGTGAGTACGATTGTAGAGAGGCTGACATCATACACACAATCATCAAAACAATTCTTGTCCTACTTATTTAGCTAAAAAAAGAGAACAGTTAAGGGAACTTGGAATGATAATGAAAGTGCCCACAAAAATGAATGGAACATACGTTAAAATGTGGAGTATTACAAATTAAATGGGAAAGACAACAACATCAAAATTAAGCAGTAATGCTGACACGTTTTAATGCATCATAACCAATATGAGATGTCTAAAACAAGAACAAGGCCATGCTTAAACCACAAAAGCAGGGCTTTAGAGATGTCCGTATTTGTTCTGGGGATTTTTTGTTTTGTTTTGTTGGGTTGGGTTTTTTGTGAAGTGAATTTTACTATCAGAATTTAAGAGAAAGAAATATCATATGTGAATGAATACTACATTCACACAGAACTACAAAGAACAGGAACCCATCAATCCAAAGCAGTTTTAGAAGGTATTTCAGTATTGCATTTTGGGATATCAAGTACTGCTTTGTAACAAAAGAAGTTGAATATTGAACTGATTTTCCAACAAAAAGTTGGAGGGTGGGCCGTTTTGGAAACGAAGCATTACAGTTTCCAGCAAGACATGTTTTTCAAAATTCTCTCATGCCAACTGTAATGAATTAATCAATTTTTCTAAAAAAAAATAGAAAGCACTGAGGAATCTTTAATTTTTTTTTTTTTAATCTATCATCTACCTTTCCTGTGGACCCTAAACCAGTAGTATATAGACATCTTGTCTTGATTAATGATACATACACTATGGGAACCCATTATTAAGCCTTGGTTGCACTCCACTGCCTGAGAGACATCTCTGAACCCTTATTAACAATGCAATGTATGTTAGACCGTATAATATGTTGAATCTTTTCATTTCAGTAGCAGTAGACAACTTTTCTGAAAAAAAAAAAAGTATCAGGAAATCAGCAAGAAATCCTCACAGAGTTTTACTGTGGGGTAGAAAAGTGAAAATACCAGTCTTTAGAATGAGCCAAGGTTAGAAACAACATTAAATGTGCCGAGGTCTGAAATGGCCCTATCTGCCATTTCTCAAGTAAATAGCAAAAGAAACATTTATAGTTTGTAGAGATGTGCAAAACAACTGTCCTGGCTCTTGCTGGGATGGAGTTAATTTTCTTCATAGTCACTAAAATGGTGCTGTGTTTTGAATTCATGATCAAAACCAGTGTTTCGGCTATTTCTGAACAGTGTCAAGGCTTTCTCTGTTTCTCACACTGCCACATCTGCAAGTAGGCTGGGGATGCCCAAGAGGCTGGGAGGGGATACAGCCAGGACAGCTGACCACAACTGATGACATCATGCTCAGCAATAAAATGGAGAGGAGTGGAATTTTGGTAGGTGACCCATATTTTATTGGGGAACTGACTGGGCAACAGTCTAAACACAGCAGCTGATGCATGATTACATTTGTATCACTTCTTTTCTTTTCCTTCTCTTTTCTCCCACTTCTCCTTTACTTACTTAACAATTTCCATCCTGACCTGTGAGTTTTCTTGCTTTTGTTCTTCCTTTCGTCTCCCCTCACCCTACTGCAGGGGTGGGGGGAGTGAGCAAGTGGCTGTGTGGTGCTTAGCTGCCTGTCAGGATTAACCCACAACAACAGTATAGTTTTGTAATGGATAAGAGTCTTTTTAAAAAGTCATTTTGTAGCATGAGTCAACCTGGTTTGCTGCCAGAATGATTTGACATTTAAAAGAGTTTATACCAAAAAGTGCCCATGTGCCATGTCTCGGATGACAAGACCTGGCTGACTGCCCATTCACATCTGTTCCCAATATGTACCCCCAGAAAGTAATGAAAATCCTATAACCATAGCCTCAATATTTATTTATTTTTAACAGCAAACAACAAGCTTTTTCATGAACTGAGCAGTGACTTTACATCAAATGTGTTCAAATCTAATGTGTTCGTGTAGAACAGGAGCAAGGATAACACTTGACAGATGAACTCATGTAAGGATTTGTAAACCTTAGTACAGAGGATGAAGGTAGAAAGAATAGACAAAAGGAAAAGAAAACATACAAAAGTATTAAGACAGTCTGCATTTCAGTTTTCACCTCCAGCTGCATATTTAGTTTCAGTGGGAGTAGAAAGCATAAACAGAAGTGTCCAGACATAACGAGTTCTTAGTTACGAAAGTAGATTCATTTAAAAACAGTAATACGTAATCATAGCCATCTCCACCTCTAGGATAGCAGATTCCTGAAGACAGGATAAAAAACAAGGGTAAAATTTGGACCCAAGTTAGACCTGTTCCAAATTACATTTTTTCTACATGCTGAATATCGACATCTTCCATCTATGTTCTTTCCAAAAGGATTGACTCTTGCAAGTGATGAGTAGCTCCCACTTCAGTTTAAATCTGTTACTTATTCAAGCATTTATATCTCTAATTTTAGACATGTGTGGTTAGAAAATATCAGCCTTGGACCATATGAAAAATAACATCAGGATTTCTCTGTTCTGCTTTGAATTTTCAATGGAGACAACAGAATGCTTTTCAGTTTTTAAGCCTTGAACTTTTAAAAACACTCTTTTCTGTCCTGATGTATATGGAAGGCAAGGGTGCTTGTTTGCAGTGCATTGCTCGTCTTCTCCATTTTTCCCCTCCCACTGACCACTCCACTTGAAGACACACTCCAAGTTCTTTGTTCTCTGGAAAACTGAGGTGTGATAATTCACCGGCCCAAACCTTTCATCCACACACATGGTGTGGGGTTTTTATAAACATGTATCCTCTCTAACAAAGCAAGACACGTATTTTAGAACAAACAAAAGCTAATTTCTAAGTAAATGAACAAGCCTATAGACAAGGACACATCACAAGTGACAAGTGTGAGTCACCTCTCTTAAATGCACTGGGAACATGTCTTGCTCTCAGTTAATGAGGGTGGTATTAGATCCTACAGGTTCCCACCTTCACCTCTCTCTTAGGAGGCTGCAAATGGTTGCCCTGAGATGTCGGTATTAAAAGACTTACACGGAATTTTTGTTATAATCAACCTAGTTGATTAACAGCAATATCACACACAAAATCAGGCATTACAAAGACGTGTAACTTTACCAGGAGATCTAAAGACTTTCTGCTGAGCAAAAGCCCAAAAACTTTCAAAGTCTTGAAGAAAGGGAATCATTGAGTTTAAGATCACATCTGTCCTAAAACAGGAGTTCAGGGATACAACCCTTTACTAGCACAGTGGAAAACTACTTCTACCAAACAGAAAAGAAAAAAGAAGAAAGGCAAAAGCATCAACAAACCCCTACCTGATGTCCCAAAAGCACCAAAACTGTGATAAGGTCATCACTTGTTCTTTAAAATTATATAAAATTTTAGTGAGCAGTTGATGTTCTCCACATTTTCATGTAATATTTATACAGACATAGAGATACAAATATATAGCTGATTGCTGACAAAGTACTCAATTACGAGTAGTGTTTATTCTTATTTCCTTATTCTAAATCCAGGATTAAGCAAGATGCTTTAGGCATGTTCTGCTGAGAATTCTCTCTGTTTCAACGCTAATTTATGGATTTTTTTAATTGGGAATTATTGGAAAATAGTCTCTAAGTCATCTTAGTTTGTTCTATCAGTTGTCTAGCTCCCCTAAATAGTCAAGAAAATGCTTCAATTTTCCATCACATGTCTTTAATAAAAAGAGTTTTGTTTTGAAGAATTACATTACTTGCCTTGGTGTATCAGGTGTTTTTCCCTGACATAGATATATTTGCATTTTGAGTAAAAGCTTTCCTTCTCTCTAGTTTTCACTTTTGGATTTTTCTATAATAATCAATATCATGCCTACTTTAAAGTACACACTTTCCTATTTGCAATTTCAGGAATATTTTCCAAGTAAAGCCTCATCTCTGAGTTCCAACAGTTGCACACTGTAGAAAAATCAGGCAGAGCCATGGAACAAGGTGTGCATTGTGGATTGTACTGATGCATTACCTATGACCATGGCTCATCTGGCTGCTGGGTTACCAGGTCACTGGCATGGAGCCACCAAATTTCAGAGAACAGCCTCTCTCATGGTATTTTGATATTTCCCCTTCTGGATTTGTCCCAACAGGGAAGTACTGGAGCATATGAAAACTGGGAGTGGAGCTGGGAAGCTAACCAAACTATTTCAAACCTCAAATGTTTAGGTTAGATGCTTATGTAGTCTTAACCAACTCACCCATCCCTAAATATTACAGCATCAGGAATGATGATTTAAAAATACAGGAATGATACAACAGTGCCAGCCACTGTTAAGTGCATTTCACATTTCTTGCAATCAGTTCTGCACCAATGAGCACACTATGTGAGTACTTTGGGCATAGTTATGGGAATAGGATTTTGTCTTTTCCTAATTCTTTCTAAGTTTAGCATTGTAGATTGCCTGGCTATGCTATCCATTTGCTGTCCTTGCTCCTGAGCTGCTGGAGGAGCAAGCTAAATAGGATCTGCTAAATAGTTAGGTATCAATATTGGCCAAAAAAACCAACGCAAACAAACAAAAAACCAAAAAAAACCAAACCACACAAACAAACAAACAAACCAGCCCTATATTCCAGCAGAGAACATGATATTATTCTATATGTGGTTCAGGCCTAACTCCAGACAAAAGTAAATGAATAGTTCTGTGCAAGATCCTGGATTTGGGTGTACAGGATCCATGGATATAAAAAGACAGTAATCATTCCTCTACAGAGGGGAAGGGGAGATCTTGCAGCGCTTGAAAGGGGTTCTTACAATTCCAAAACACATTTACTGTAGAGCTTTTAGGGCCATAACCACATCCTTTAGTTTCAGGGGGGTTTCAATCACAGTGCTGAACAAAACAACAGCACCGAAGGACTCCAGGGTCTGTTAGCTGAAACAGAGCAAACTGGGCTTTTCTTTCATTTTACTTACAGGTCACAGTGACGGCCTCTTCGTTCACCAGTTTATTGTCCCTCTTTTGTCCGGGGCACAGGTGCCCAGGCGCCGGGCCGGCAGGGGCAGCCTCTGTGAGGGGAGCCAGGGCTGCCCACGCTGCTTGCAGCCCGTCCGGCTGGCTCCACGGACACGCTGCAGGACGCGGCCGAGCCCCACAGCCCAGATGGCGGCCACTGGAAAACACGGCTAACCACAGGGCAAAACACTGCCTGGGAGAGATGAATGGGGGGAGGAAGGTGTTAGAAACAGCCCTACACACACCGAAGGCAGAGGAGGAGGAGGGGGAGCAGCTGCTCCTGCCGCCGCAGCAGAGATTCCTGTGCAGCCACGAGCGACGAAGCTGAGCCCTTCATTTAGCGCTCTCTGCCCTCCACTGCTCTCTCCCCACAGTTGTCTGAAAAGGCCAGCGGATACTTTACACACCACACCCTGCATGTGCACATCCAATGGCGCAATTAGAAAGTGAGAAAGGAGGAAAAGAGCTGAAAAACCTCGAGTGCTGGCTGTGGGTGACAGCTCTGGGCTAGGTGGAGGGGCCCCCTGGAAGGACACGAAGTGCAGAGCACAGCACCGCGGCTTCCACTGCCAGTGGGCCTGCAGGGCCCAGCCAAACGCCCAAAATGGGCCCAGAAGAGTTTAAATACATAATGCCTTTCACTGTATTTTACCACGGACATTTTAAACTGCATTAAGAGGCATATACTAATGTCTTGAATCATTACGCTATCAGACTTTCAGTGTGACGGGCCACTGAGGGCAGACCTGAAAGCATTCAATAGTGTCTCAAAATTTAAGTGCATGATGATAATGTAGAACAAACAAACATATGTTTTATGTGAAAAACAAGGTTCACTTTCCTGATAGGATTTTAAAGTTTTAATCAAGAGACAATAAGGGAAAAAAACAACAACAAAAAACAGCGCTGGGTACCCTTGGCACTCAGCCAAGAGCACACCTGCTATTGTGGGGACGCCCTTGATATACCTTTACTATTGCATCAGCATAATGTATATTCATAAACAAGTATGCATATTCAAACTAGTTTACATTTTCCAGGAACTGTTTAGCATGACTCCTCCTTGGGTCCACCTTTTTAGAGCATGTGCATTCCTTGACTGTGGCTTTAGTCCCTTCTTGTTCTCTCCTCCAGCTTGGGCTTTGGTCTATGGGGTCTGCAGACGGTAGTTGCTGATGGTTGGTAAGTCAGTAGCAGAAGGAGGTCCACCACACGTTCACTGGATGTCATCCAGCTAAGCAGACAGTTTAATTGCTATAACTATATCATCTATTTTACTACTATTAATAACAGAAATAAAGGCATTGGCTAAAAAAACCTATATCTTTATAGTAAAGCTACTTTAACATTACACATATAACATCCTTTAATATTTGCGGAAAGCCAATATTATAATATGTATTTATAACATCTTATCAATAGAGCGTAAAGTATGACCATGAACTGTGCAAACCAAATCTGGAATGACAAAGCTCAAGCTGGTCTCATTAGCCCAGCAGCCTGCTATGTAAGATTCCTTAATGTCTTTGGTCTCATCTCTGACACTCTGCAAAAGTGATGTAAAATCCTTCACTGTGCAATATTGAAAAACCTGGGATGCAGAGTGATAACAAGGTGTGCATGCTCCTTGGAGGGCTGTAACTCAGCATGCAGCTTGGAGAGGGAGTTTAAGCTTGGTTTGCCTTCTTCAGTCTCAGCAGCTTGAACATTTACTGCTCATGTCATAACTGGGCCTAAAGGGTAATTTTGGAGGACAATTATTTTAGGAAAGATAACTCAAGAAACATTTGTATGAATTTAGAAGAAAATGACCCACCTAAGAATAATGAACACACAAAACATTACAAGTTTTCAGCCTAGGACTGTGTATCATTTCGACTTTTAGCCAGCCTTGGGAAAAAGAGAAAAACAGACTCAGATAAGATGGCAGGTTTTTTCAGAGGCATTGACAGATGTCTAATAAAGGTTTAGTGGTAATGACACTGACATTCACCAAAGACAAACATGGATCCCATACAGTAGAAGAGCAAGTGACTTGTGTTTAATGTTTTTTTTTTAAATCCTCCTTCTACAAACCACTCTTCTTTCATTAAAATTAGAGACCACTTTGACCAGACAGCCTTTCATACCACTAGTTACTCATGGAAGTTGAAGGAAGCTCCTGTTAAAAGAAAACAGTTCGTGGTATAAAGAAGGTGTAAAGGTAAATGAGAAACAAAGGATTTTTGTTTCTTGATTCTTCATGCACTTAAAAAGGCAAATTTGCTGGAGTGGCTTTGTTTATAAGTGTAGATTGAATGCAGGAACTACTTGACCAAGAAAATTGATGATGAAGTATTTGCAGAAACATTAAAAGTTAACATGTTCTTTTTTGAAATCTTTTTTATAAACTATTTTATTTCTGTCGTTCAACCTAGGAAGTGAAAAAATTTCTTTTAAACATTTTCTATATTCCCAGACAAAATTTTCACATCAAGTGACACCTTAAAACTGAAGACAATATTTTATTTATTTAATTTTCCCAATAAGACTTCAAATAAAGTCTTATTCAGATATGCAAACAAGAAAGTATTAACAAAAATTAGTTTCACCTTGTAGATAAAACATCCAGAAGACCTGCAAGTTGGGAAGTTAATGGGGACTAGAGAGGAGGGAAGATACCTAACCTGACAGCCATGGTGTAAAAGCAACAGTGGTGTCAAGGCAACAATTTTGATGCCGGTCTAGGGGGGATTTGCCTTTGTGGAAGTTGTTGCGAGTATAGGAGTATGAATGCTAGGCTGCAGAGTTTAAACCTTAGTAAACCACAACAAGAACCTTCAGGTATTTATCCAAGCTCTTTGATCTGTGAACCAGAAAAATATATTTTCCCATAAATTTTATATTCTTCCTCTTGACTACTACTTCTTGAGCCCTCTTCAGAAAAATAATGATACTAGAAATTCGTATGTCAGTAGGAGTTCAAGTATATCAAAAAAGAAACATAGGCAGAATAATTGGCTATGAAAATATACTTTAAAAGTTATCTCTTCACAGTAACCCTTATGACTACAAATAATCAAATAATCTCTTCTCTTAGTAATAAATAATTATTTACATGGAATTTGTTGTGTCATCCACAATCAGGAATGATTAAGCATGCTCCATGCTTTCTACATTGTTTATTCTGCTTTAAATATTTTATTTATGCAGCATGTCTTACCTGAAAGGCTACCCTGCTGTGTAGCCTTGACTTCAACATTGTAGAAAATTAGCTGTCTCTGGAAAGAAATATATTTTTGTTCTGTTTCCTTGAGCACAGAAAAAATTTCTTGATTTCTGCTTTAACTCACATTTTCTTCCTAATTTATATACAGGTAAAACTGAGTGACCAGTGAGTAAAGAGAAGATAACTCCTACCAACTAAAATTCTAAAAAAATATTTTGCTTACAGCAAATATCCATAGTGCAATCATTGAATTCTGTGTGTCATTTGATCCAACAGGAAATAATATGTGAGTGTACAAAACAGAGTTGTATGACAGCAATAGCACATAGTTTTTAGGTGGCAATCAAGAATAATGCCTACACATACTGTGCAGGGAATAATGAGGGAGCTCAGTTAATCACATGAAATTGTAGCAGAAGCAGTCATTATCTTCGTTGCTCAAAACTTCAGCAGGTTTTAAGGAAATTTTTTAATGGATGAGGCATGGTCTTATTTCAAAAACAAAACGCTTGAAAACAAAAGGCTTGAAACAAAGGACTTTAACAAAGATTGCATAAAATTATTTGCATATGTGCATTGCTAAAATTTCCCAGCATAGGGATAAGCAAAGTCTCTTTTGTCCTGCTGAAATACAAGTCCGTCACAGAAGAAACTAGGAAGGCAAAGAGATGAGAAGAAATGGGAGATGCACTTTGAAAAAAAATGTCCTATGTCCTAAGAGGAAAATACTAAGGACTAAAGATATTATTGACAAACAAAATCCTTTAAACTGTCCTAACCTTTGTATGTGCATGTTGATCTTTGCTGATCTTGCTTATACTCATTTTACTGTTTCATGTAACATTGTTTTGGTACAGAATCTTTGTGGATCTGAAGTATCCTTTACTAAGGCTGAAATTTATTCATGATAGATGTCATCTTTCTGTTAGGAAACAATGGGAAGCAGGAGATAACAGTAGACATTTCAGAGGCATGGTTCTTCCAGAAAGCAAAAGTATGAGCAGTGGAACAGAGTTCATTCTTTATGTCTTTAAAAGCTTGGCTAAGAAAAACCAAAAAGCTTCACAGATGCTTGACTGTGCCTTTGCTAAACCACAAGAAGTTGCCAGTAGAAAGTATACGCCTGAGAAAAAAAACATTTAAAGCTTTATGGAAGGTAAGCTACCGTGAGAGGTTCACAATTCTTTTGGGACTCAGCTTTGAAAACAAAACTCATAATGTCAATACAGAAAAGCCCTATTGCTTTTAAACTTTATTTGAAAACACTGTAAGTGAAAGAGCTCTTTGTTTTGTTTTCATATGTAACAGTGGGATTTTTCAAATATCTGTTTATGACTTTTACAGTCTGAGCATGGCTGAAAACAGAAGTAAGCACAAAGTAGTCAATGCACAATATTATTTGCTTTATTCCATTCTTTTATTTCTACCTTTCTATCTCTTTAGGAAAACTGGCCATATTTCACACTCTAGAGGATAAGTTGTATAAAAATCTGTCCTATATAGAAAGCTAAGCATCCTCTGAGAATATAATTTCTTCTTGGCTATCCCAGCAATATTTTTATGCTTTCATATAGTTAAAAAATCTATTTGAAATTTCTGATTTAATGCTAGAAAAGCAAAAGTCACTTTAGAATATACAAAATCAATTGTTACAGCTGAATTCTCTTCCCATGGCCGTTTTCTCAGTCACTAGTATTACATGAGAGTTGTAACAAACTTCAATTCTACAAGACAAAGGATATTCTATTTCAGAGCTCCTGTCTACTACAGTCTTCTGGAAGTAAAGCTTATTGTTGTTACAGCATGATTAACTGAAGTAAAATAAAACACCAACAACAAAACAAAAAAAAAGAAAACTGAATTAAGTTTTTGAATAGCACTTTGCAATTCGTATTTTGTACTGTTTGCATATCAGGTTACAGAACTTAAATACATTTTCAACATAATCCTTTTTGTTATGATGCCATTGCTGTTCTTTCCTAATTAATTTATGCAACAAAAATTATGTATTCTGTGTAGCTGGACATCACAGATGGAGAATTATCATTGCATGGTTTCAATTCCAACCCATTTACTTCAGCCTGTCATTTTTCCACAGTCCCAGCAGCCACCAAGTATTTTCTGAACCTGTTAGAACATGGAAGAAGGAGGTACAAAACTGCAAGAGGTGTCTTTATGGTCACACCAATGAAAATTATGGCTGTGTAGTGAGAAAATTTTGATTAAGTAATGATTTTTCTTCCGTAAGTCTTTGTTTCCCTTTAGAAGATGAAGGATAACACACACGTATAGCCTGCCCCATTTGCAGGTGCTCATCTTTTGTGGCATTTATCAAAACATAAAGCATGGCTTCCCAGCAGCAGGAGAGGCAGTCCATTTTCTGAAAAACTCTGCCAAAGGCTTAACATGTGTTGAGTGTTTCCAGCTCTTGAGATCTCTTCTGGAATGTGATCTGAGTCTGGTTAGATCTGGAGGCAGCTTTGCAACAGCCTATTTCAAAATCCACCCCTGTTTTCCCCCACAAACTGCTTGTCACGCTCACTCCCATCTGAGATAGATCATAGACCAAATCTGGAGCCAGGGCCAGTGGAAGAGGTCATCAGAGCTCCCCCACCTTCACATCTGAGCCCACACTTCTTCAGGAAATGAGCAGTTGGGAGAAGCTTTTCTCCATACTTTGTCACTCCTATTCTTTTAGGAATTAGATAGGTCTTGAGCTCTTCCTTTAATATGCAGTCCGTCTCTAAAATAGGAACTTCTGGACAGGTTCATCCCAGCCTAGGGTAAGAGGCAGGATCATACAGGGGTGCTTCTTTGCTGTAAAGCCTTATAGAGTATCTTCCAAAAATATAAGAAATTGGACAGAGGTTTGGTCTGAGAGCTCACATAAGAGGTTCAGGCTGGCTAACCAGAAGGTTGACAAAGAAAATATAAATTTAGGAGGACAATATTTATTGAGGCAATTAGGGGATAAACAAGGCACAAAGAAACACACAAACAAGACACATTTTACCAGAGATACACAAAAAAAGACAAAAGCAATGAGGAGGGGGACGTTCGCTGCAAGACTCCCTCTTGCCATCCTCCACTGTACGTTGTTGACTTTCTCAGCCCAGAATAGGGACACCCCTTGGACAACTGAGTCCCTTCCAGCAGTCACCAACGCCCTGCAAGATGTCTCAGGCTAACAGAAAGCACATCTGGAAAATGAAGCTTTCAGTTTTCAGGACATTGGAACAAATATGGTAACCCCAGTAGGCAACAGGACAATCCCAGAAGTACAGCTCTGCTCTCAGACACATAATGTTTGGGAGACAGAAGTCACTAAAAAAACAAGTACAATATTATCTTTCTTTTAAAAAATCTGGGTCAACATGAGAGCTTGTAGGACCTGTTTTATGGCTTTGAGCCTTCAGATTGCTGAAGCATGCACTGTTGAGTGATTCACTGTTGTATGTCTCACTGCACGGCAAGGGAAGCTGTTGCAAAAATACTTGCATAACTTATTCTACAGGACAACTGAAGTCATAAAATATCTACTGTAGAAGGCAGATACACAACCATAAAATGTTCCAAAAAAACTATGAAATAAGTATAGATTTAGAACTCTGTAAATATATATGGCTCTAAATAGATGAAATATTTCCAACTAAATCTTTTACTTTTCCATTTAAACTTTTTTTTAAGAAAAACATTTTTCTTTAACATTTTTCTATTTTTTCTGTTAAAAATTCTTATTTCTAGAGAATAAAAATCATTTTCTTGCTAGGAGTATTTAACTTAACATGAAAATATGAGACTTAAAAAACACAATGATTAATTTTGCATCCTATTAGTATTGCTTATTTGCAACAGACCTTGTTAATGCCAAGGGACTAAGTGGGACTTAATAGCTGCTTAAAAATAGGTGTGAAAAGTAAAATTAAGTTACCTAGTAAATACTGAGAGGAGTCTTAAACATTAAATACAGGAAGTACTGTTTTTATTTCAGCTCCTCATATGAGAGGGAAGTTGTTGTTTTTATTCTATCCTTAGTCTCCACAGACCTCTTTTGATACAGTGTCCTGGTACACCAGGGTAGGTACTCCAGTAAGTGTGCTAAGTTATCTGTTTGGAATTGCTTTACTCTCCACCTTGTTCTTTTCTTGTTACTTTCCTATTGGTTGCACAGGATCTTCCTACAGAAGGAGCTTATGGTGTTCTCTTGCTTTTGTTTTCCACAAAGACAATATGCAGTTTCTTTCGTACTATTGAAGGGAGGCAAGCTAGCAAACATACTGGTGTCAGCCCTAAAATAGTCTGAATGCAGATTCAAAGCTGCCAATCTGACAGGAGACACAAAAGCACTTTGTGATTTCTCTGGTGGCAAAACTAGCTCCAGATACATTCCGTTTGCTGCACATCCAGATTTGCCGATTCAGCTGTCTGCAAAGTAGACTCTAAACAGATCAATGAGCCCAGCAGAAAGTGAGACTAGAAAAAGTCTGTACCTGTGTCTTTTAAAGGACATGAAGCATTCAGAAAAAAAAAATCTTGGATGCAGACAGGACCTCAGCTTGAAAATCCAGTTCTTAACACATTATATAATGATCTCTAGTCCTCAAATTCATTGATCAGTCAAGGACAACATGTCAGATGTGTCGGATATGTCATTTCACAAAAGAAACTCAGGCAGACAGCAGAGACAACAGAAACTTACTAGAACAATATCCACATAGAAGGAAATAGTACAAGATAGACAAGGCCATCTGACAAACGAATAAACAAGATAAACAAACATTGTTTCACATTATTTGAATTAGAGTAAGCTACACTATGAGAAACAGAAAAGGCAGCTATTTAATATTCACAGAGGGGAAATTGATAGAAAAAGCAAATCTAGAGATGCAGAAGATGAGTGGAACTATTTAGCCAGGGGTTCTACATCTGAGAGCTTCACAATAAATTAACTAAATTTATCTTCATGACGCCTTTATAAAGTAATATTCTCATTTCACAGATGAATGACCAAACCACAGAGGAAACACATGACTGAGCCAACTACCAAACTCATATCGCACATTTCTTCCAGGCTAAACTGGAAAATACACTTTGAATGTATTTCAGAAAGTAAATAATAAGAAAGGGGATGAAAAGAGAGGAAAGAGATACAATGCAGAGTGTTACTCAACAGAGATGTGATTTTCACTAGCGTTCCATTATATTGCAAACTTAGCTCATTGACATTTGTAATAGTAGCTACAGTATACTTGCCTGCTCTAAAGAGGAGGTTTAGTGCGCATCTACAGTAAGTACCTAGAAGTAGTCCCTTTTGTTGAGAAAGCAGATTGATTCATTTGTGTTAAAGTCAGACATAACTTCTCTTTGTTCTCTTCACAATTACTCCAAGACCCAGGAAGGGACCTGTACAATAGACCAGTTTCATAACAGTTCCTTTAAACCTTTGAGCAGCAGGAGTATGTCTATATAAACAAGTAGTACAGCATAAGAGAAGCAGATCTGTGAGGTGAAATAGCCGCTGCAGAGTCAACATCTGCTCCACATGTATTTCAGGCATTTTACATCAGACTAGCACTAAACAACTTAACAATCATTAATCACTGGAACATGTTATATTCACTCCTAAAACACACCTTCTAGGCCAGCTTCATTCAAGAGCAACCCAGCTGGTTGCTTTGCAATCACTCCACAGGGAAAACTCTAACATGGTAAAGGGGCTAGTGCTGCTGTTTGCCTCTGCAAACATATCTGACAAGAGCACTAATTTAAAAATCCTTTCTCTCTTGCAAATTCAGCACTGTGTCAGACACAAAACCATGAGTTCCTGGTCTTCATGTACAATTTGATGACATAACATGGATGAGAGCTGGGAGCTTGGGAGTTCTGATCTTTGAGGTGTCACTGATCCTCACTTTCTGTGGAACAAATTCAGAGCAGGAGGACATATTTACCTACAGCATACAGGATTATGCAAATTGGCTTGAATGCACAACCAGACTTGGGGTTGCTTGGCATACAAATTATTCCCTAGAAGTAGAAGAGACTTGCCTACAAGAGAAAAAAACCCCACACTTGCCTGGAATCAGAATGCTGCAGAAAGAAAAAATCCCAGTAAGAACTAAAATGTCTGTGGCCTTCCTCAGATATGACACGTATTCGGTCTATTCCAGCCACAAACACATATCATTATTATCTGGTTGAGAGGCAGCATCAAAGATTGCTTTTGTCCACAGTTTAAAGGCAAAATTAGCTAAGTATTCATTAATGCTTTCAGGAATGCAGTGAGTTACCTTAGCAATTTCCTTCTCACTATGATGCAGACAATATCCCATGCAATGCCTCTAAGGAGAAATCACAGCTGTCATTTCAAAGTTAACATCTTAGACTATTAAATCTCTAATTTGGTTTATTATTTTAAAGACTTACCTTGTAGTCATTTAGACAGGCCTTGGAGAGTACTGGGAGCCATTCCAAATTAGAAATGAAATTAGAACCTGAGTCTGTAAGAGAAATCTCAGTGCATTTCCCGATCAGCAGACATACCCCGTTCCAGTTCTTCTCCCATAGTCCAAAAGATCCAGGAAGGGAAAGGATCTGAGTATATCCTGTGATGCTTACTGTATCTCTATATTCCAAAAACGGCTGACTTCCAATAAATTGTAGATTCAACAATAAATGCTCTTGACCAAAAATAGTTTGGTGTTCAATTACCAAATGCATTTTCCTATATTGAGGGTTCGGTTTTGCTGAATGCCCTGAACAAGAAGCTGAATAGAAAAGTGGCAGTTTCCTGTTGATTGCTACAAACTTAGTCAGGATAGTCAAAAACTGACTGCAAGGAGTTGCAGAGTTGTACTGAGTGGTTGGGAGATAAAAAGGCAGGTGGAATTCAGTGTTGATAAATGCAAAGTATTGCACAGGAAAGAAGTGTTTCTAAATAAAGATGATGGGTTTAAAATTAGTATTATGACTAGTGTAACCATTTCTTGAATACCAGTCTCAATCGCTATAAGGAAGCATATAATGGATAGTAGAAATAGAAATTTTGGTGAAGAATGTGTGATTTGGACAAGTTTTAAGCAAAATAAGATGAGATCTCTTCAGCCTTGAAAATAGATAGCTAAGGATTATATTAAATACTTCTGTAGAGCTTCTGCTGTCAGAAAAACTGGTTCCATCCCGTGATCGGTGAACAATGCTGAACCCTTCAAATTCTCCAAAGCCTGTTAAGCATGAAATGGATGGTATGCTCATCAGGCGTAATTATTATAGGAAAACTATATCATTAAACTGGGACTAAGAGATGTCCCCACATAGTATTAGCTGATCTACAATATGACAGGGTGAACAGACTTCCTAGTTCTCCTCACCAGTGCATACTTACACGACCATATAAACTGTCTCAGTAAGATAAAGAGGTCCTTCCAAACTCTGTGTCCCATAACTCAATCATCTTCATTGGCATTTCTTGTTATACCATTAGTTTCGAGGAGAGCTAATTTTTCCACTCTGACTCCCACCATTGTCCTCATTGCCAAGTTCTTGAAACTTTACCTGTTTGAGTTCTGTATTTTAGCACAGTAACAAGCACATTTGCAAAGGTTAGTGTGGTTCCAAATGTTAAATAATGAATGGTTATAAAGGATGTTAATGAAAGTTCTTTCAAAGGACAAGGGAACATTAATTTTTGCTAAAAATGAGAGGACTCAAATGCTGATGTTAAAATAATAGTAACAAATTTTCGTATGAATTCAGGAGATGTTTACATGGTTGGCATATGTTTTATACAAGCAGACATTCACTATAATTATCTTCAAATTTTCCTTCTACTGTTTTGACTGTCATGACCTCTATTTCTTTACTAAAAGTATTTATAGTTAAGTTTTCGAACTATCCAGAATGCAGAAACAGGCCTTTGCCACAAGGTACAGAGTGACAGGCACAAGAAGAAACTGAATGTTCCCACAACAACATGTCTTGTTTCTAGGGCTCTACATGAGTAGAAAATTCAATTTCAGTCACGCAGCTGAAAAGACAGGGACAACATGTTGAGCAACTTAGCTTTTCCCACAGAAAGCAGCCATTTCAGAGGCAGACCTCATAAAGACTATGTTAATAAAATACAACTTTTATTTTGTGTTAAACTGTGGAGCATTAAATTTGAGGAGCAAAAGTTTCAGACTTAATGGTGGAACATGAACTAGTTGGAACAGTCCTTAGCCAAACACTGATTGACCATTCCTAGATACCACACAGAAGAAGGCAAGGCGTTTCATTGTCTGATAACCTTCACACATAAATGGAAGAGAAAATCTCAGTGAAGGACATTCAAAAGGGTAAGATTTTTTTCAGGACAGGATTGAAAATTTGATACGGAAAGTGTGCAAAGAGAAAGCCCTACAGGAAAAATTTGTTTCTAGCCTGTTACAGCGGGTAGTGTTGGATGTATGGATCAGGGCTAGTCATGGCTGGAAGCAGCAGGGTGTGATAGCAAGAGGCATAGCTGCACATCAGCCACCTATTTCTCACAGAGGACGAGGTTCTGTCAGTCAGCACATAGCTTTCTATCCAAAGTCACACTGAAAATTGGTAAATTAGAATTTGAAGCTCAAACCCAAGTTCGCTTCTGGTTTTGAGGTTGTAATTTTCCTACTGTTACATACCATATCCAGGGGTGAATGAAGAACTTGGACAACCTGCACACCCTGCTGGCAAAGTGAATTTTATTTGCACTTTTCAAACATAAAATAGTACTTATGTTTCCAGAATTCTTCAATCATTGGACAACAAATTATTACTTTTTTTTTTATTAAGGCTTTTTTTTCCTTCTGTACGAAATCCATTCATTCAGTTCCACAGCAGAGCAATGTTTTCAAGGATTATGTTCTTAATGCCAGAAACAAGGCTGTTGCAGAGTATCTGGAAAACTCTTGTATTGATAAAATAATCTATAAAAATTCTATTACTAACAGATAAAGGATATGTTGTCTAATGAGAGGCATGGAGTAGAATAGAAGTTAATGTACTTTCCAGAACCAGGACCTGGTGACAAAATGCAATTTAAATAAGGGAGTTTGTCTGATTTTAAGATACAGCGAAAGTATCAGAGCTCACCATGACTGGGTCAAAATGTGATAGTGAAAAGGTTATTAGAAAACTTATTATTTCTAGTATTCACAAGACATAGTAATTTGAACATAAAAACTTAGGTGCCTGTGTGTTTTCTTTTGAAGAGCCAGATAGTTACATATGGAACATGCAGACACCATGTAATACTTCTGTTTCTTTACAACATATAAACTGTTTGATGGCTTTTTCCATAAAAGTAGCTTTTTTAATGACTCTGTTAAAAATATTTTTTACTGAAAAACAGTGGCGTAATGAGGTTTGCCTCTGCAGTTTGCAGTAGAACAGGACCAGAAGCCTCAGGCTCAATGGTCAAAAAAAAAAAAAACAGAACTGTGATTCAATGTGATGTTAAAGTCATAAAGAAATTAAATCTAATGCTAAGAATTTAACCATAAAATACTAACAAAAGTGTCATGTCATGTCATTGCCAGTAAATTGACATCAAAAAATTTGGGTTTAGTTTGCTTTGATTAGAAAATAATCCAGCAGAACAGAATCTTAGCACATTCCATGTGATTTTTATAGTAATACATGTAACATTGCCTTCCCTGGCTGATTTGAGATAGGCTTTTAATACAGCTGATTGTCTTCTGCAAACAGGATGTGAAGCAAGTACGGAGCTGGGCATCGCCTGACATATGCTGGCATTTTACAAGCATCAAAACAAAGCACCGTGCTGCACTCACTTCTGGCCTATGGGGAAGTATGACCACTAAAACCATGATGGGCATGAAGTAACCCATCTTGAGAATCTGTGCTGAAATTCTAGTTGCAAAGATGTCTCCAGAGCCTGTGTAAATGGAATGTGTCTTGAATACAGTTGAACTAGCTTGAACTTACAAGACAGCTCTATCAAGGCAGTAGGGAAACTATATATTAAAACTCATTTCTGAAAGGAAGATATATAGCCTACCCAGCCAGCAACCTGGAAGATCTTATTGCTTCAGCAACTGACAGTTCAGGGTATGTGATGCTCCTGACAAATTTCATCCTTTACATAATGACAAAAATATGAGAGGTACTGTTGTCTCCCGGAAGACTCCTCCTGCTTTTTAGGCAATAGTTCAGTCACCCAGCTGGCCAAAAGCAATAGCAAATGCAAAGAAACTAATGGGACAAGATAAACACAGTTCAATAAGTAAAGGAAAGATAAAAGGGGGGGAAAACAAATGCAAAGGCACTCATCACCTCCCACAAGCATACAAATGCTCAGCTAGCCTCAAAGCAATGGCTACCTCCCCCAAAGCCCTGAGTTTTTATTGCTGAGTGTAGTGTTACTCAGCATGAAATAACCTTTCAGTCAGCTTGGATCAGCTGTCCCAGCTGTGTCCCCTCCCAACTTCTCTCCCACTCACAACTTCCTCTCTAGAGGGACAGAGTGGGGAAAAGAGGAAATCCATTCTCTTCTACCTGAGAAATTTAACTACGGCTTTGAGAGGTCAGTGCCTTGGTGCCACATTTCTTGCCGTGAGCATTGAGATATATTGCCAATGTGGACACTCCAGGTTTTGATACTGATGAGAGCACTTGCTCTCCCTCATTTTTTTCTGGCAAGTTTAAAGTAGAATTGTTCTCATTTTTACTGTAAGAAAGTGGTGAAAGTTTTCGAGTGCTTTGTTTCAAAGTATACTTACAGGTATAATGGAAAATCACTAATACCTTCACTTGTCCTGACTCTCTGTTGCAGTGGGCATAATGGGTTTTCAAAATGAAGATGTAATGTACTGTGGATATCATTACAAAATCAGAATATATTAAAGTTATGCCAGCAACATGCTATTGGAAGTTACTATTGCTCCTTCACAGCAGTGATATATAAGCCAGCCTTTCTGGGAAAAGTTCTCTGTGAACATCACTGAAATGCTTTTTGGAAAACTCTTGAGTTGCTGCTATTTTCTTAATTTGGGTCAGCTGTCTCCCTTTTGGTTTCATACACAACTTGTAGAGTCCCACATTTATATAGTGCAAGAGCAATTGTGCCGCAGCTCAGCTTTTCCAATAAAGCTACCATACATTTTTACAGCATGAGTAGTGTAATATTTCATAGGGCTCCTCTAAAGAGGGAGCTTAGAAATACCTCTTATTTTTGAAGTTCTCAGTCTATCCATCTTCAGCTTTTTTTGCCCTTGGTCCTGATGCCAGGCAGTGTGCTCAATAATAATGCTGCTGTCCTCCTGGAAGCAGTTTTAGGCAGATCATACTTTGGTAGCCACTTAGAGGTAAACTGGCAGTGTTAAAGTCTTACAGAGAGTTCTGTCTGTAAATGTCATAATCAATACAGTTTCCCTTTACTAAATCACCAGAAAGTACCAGAAAGTGGTTGAGTCTATGCTGTAGGTAAAGGTCACTGCTCCAGTTAAATTTTCTTCCCTGCACTCAAAGATGCAAAATAAGTTTAGATTTAGTCTGCTGAGCCATTCTGAAAAATCCAGACCAAGGGATTATAATGGTGAAGGAGAAGATAGGCTTCCTCTTCAATTAATTGTGTGGTCTCACTTTGTTTTATGACTGGCTTTTAATTCACTCCTGTCTGTATTTTTTTCTTCTATTCTTTATATGATTCTGCATACCCCTTATTGGCATGCGTGACATCTAACTTTAATTGTATAGTTGTATAATTGGGTATCTACCTCATGTTCAAATATATGAAAGGGAGTGCTAAGCAGGTTAGAAAACATGAGGAAATCATAATATGGTGATAATGTTGGCATGTGAGGTGGGAATTCGGAATTGTACTGTCAACACTGCAAAACTTAATGTTTCTACATAACTGACTACACTTGATTACACAGACAAGCCTGAACCAAAACAATCGAAGACAGGTAACTTTTATACCATGGAAACAGACAATTTAGTAATAAGGAATAAGACTATTTATTAATCCTGATTAATAACCGACCCACCCCTGAAAAAAGTAGAGTTGATCTTTTTGCTCCCCAGTAGCACGTCATTTTCAGTGAATATGAATTGTTGCTAGAATATAATTTCAGAAACATTATGGTCTGGATAAATGTATATATATGTATGTATGTATGTGTATATGTATATATGTATGTCTATATCTGAATCTAACAACAAGTCAAATGGAATAATTTTAATTTCCTGTTGGAACTTCAATGATCAGATGTGTAATATAAGCAAAATTAACACTCTGTTTAATATAGAAACCATTAAGGTCTTGATCTTGCAAATATTTACACCCGCAAATTCAAGTAGAGATTTAACTGTACTTGACTCCCAGACCCCTTCTTCAGCTGTCTTTACTAACCAGATGAAAAATCTCATGTGATGGCTATTCAGGCAACAGCTTCAATGACTACTTAGCTTTAATTATTTCATCTCTCCCTTTGCTTCTCTCCACTGACACACTCCTTTTCTGCTGCACTAAAATCTGTCAGTGATTTCACCTCAGGTGTATTTACAAAACAAAAACACCTAAATGTCTTCAATTTCAGAGCAAGCAGATTATGCTCACGTATTATTTTATTTTTCCTGTGTTATTACATATGTGAGAGAAAAATATTTTTTAAAAGTTCAAGAAAACTGCTTCAAAACTTGCCATTCCTTTTGTAATGTATCATATATATAAGATAACCAGATACTCATATAGCACCTAAACCAGAAACATTCTGGAGAAAAGTGTGCCCTTTTAAATTTTACTGGCATTAGATTTGCTCTTGTGTTGCATTGTTTTTTCTCTTGGTTTTGTTTTTTTAAAAATTTCTGGTAATTGCTTTAAAAGAACAAAGCTCTTTGTTTAAGGGTAGCTCAGGGACATCATAATTGCTATAAGGTACAAGACTGTTTCCAAGTATTTCTGAATTGCATCTCCTCTGTATTAAATATTTAATGTCTAATGTTTAGCCAAACTGTAGAAATTCCCTCTGGAACATGGGTGATTACTTCAGGAAGAGAATCAAGACCTGTCAATTCAATTTTCAATATGACTCTCTTTAGAAAACCACAGCTATTAAAGTTTTTTTTTTAAAAAAAAATAATTCCAGGATTTCATGAAAATGTTCTTGGTGAAAAATATCAAGCAATTAATTCCATACTATAGATTCACAGACCATGAATTTAAGAAAGTGTTAATCATGCTTTCCCTGATGAAGGTTTTTGGTTTGGGTTGGATTTCTTTAAGGACTGTTGTTAATGTAACCTGGTTGGTCATGTCTTCCCCTCCCCCTCATGCACCCAGCTCCTCATGGGTTTTGTCAGACAGATTTCTTACTCTTATCTCCAGCTAGAGCCAAAAGTGACGTTATCTAGTGGCATCCGGCAGCAAGGCCATAACCCAACAGCCCAGGAGGGAAGTGTGTCAAGGCCTCCATTGACCAGTGAAAACCTGCTGCATCAGCTAAACAGCACCTGCTCCTTGTTCAGATGTTGTCCTTCCAGATGTCCTGTTTTCACCCAAGAGATCAGTGTGTCCCAGCAGAGCTGACTACTACTTTTTCATTGTATTAAAACCTGACAGCACACAGGGAATAAACCATTTCAAAGCCTAATGAAAACAAGCGTGTGCTTCCTTCCTAGCCAGTGATACACTCTGATGTGAATGCGGGTGATCACAGAACACGTGCTAAACATTACAATAGCATTGTACAAAATTGCACATTGTACATTGTACAAAATACAAAAAACATAGCATCATTTTGAAACTCTGTTAATTGCTTCTATTTCCTGGGCTATTTCAGCTTCTGTCACGACATATGGACACCATTGTTCTACCCACCCATGATCGCTGACGTATCTTCACTATGCAGCTAAATATGGGAGGGACTGATATGTCTGATTCAAAGAACCATAACACCACCTTACTCCAACTGCTCAGGAAAGCCTCATGAAGGGCATATAACCCAATATATTGAACTGAGTTCTAAAAGTTTAGGAGAGGAAGAGATCAAAAGGAAAGTCAACAGCGGAAGAACACAAGCCAGTCAGGATTGTATTAAAATTTTTGCATTTACTAGTAATATTAATTATTGCATGTTGTGTGCTAAATACATTTCTAATGTCATACATATTACTATTTGTAGCATTAAGTATATATGAAGAGATACATTAATAATACTGTTTTATTGTGCTCAAAACCATCTATTAAATGTCTTGTCATTTTGTGATCACTGTAGTGTGTCCTCTAATAGCTTATTAAAAATAGCTTTTGTATTTAGAGTGTCCCTTTTACACATCACTGTTCCTAATACAGCAGCTGCTCACAATAAAGAAGGTGGGTTGGTTGATGTAGGAAGGTTTGGTTGTTTCTGAATTAGCCAGAAGGTAGTTTTCCACCTTTCTTCTCCCTCCCCCTTCTTTTGCATATTCAATCCAAGTTACCCAAAAGCAAACTACACATTCAATGTGCTGTCAAGAAAACTGACCACAGGTGAGAGTTAAGACACTGTGGAAATGCATTGCTTGCTAAAGGGGAGAAAGGTGGCTTCCCTAAGAGAAGGCACTCTCCAGGGCTGTTCCCAGACCCCAGGCTTGCATGAGCTCTCTGCAATCCAAGAAAGGAGCAAGCTGAGGATCCTAAATTGGAACCCAAGTTCAGTTCTCAAACTGAATTCTGAGGATTCAGTAAATTTTAGCCTTTCTGAGATTCAATTTCCTCACACTGAAGCATGCAACTGCCAAGCCACAGGCTAGACCCAAAACAAATATTTTAAAAATGGTGAATGAAATAAGTAGCTCCTAAATTTAGATTTAAAAGTCCCCAATGTTGTCACATTCCTTACTTCTGTTGGCAATGAATTTTAAAAGTGAGTGTCTGTTCCATAATCTAAGTAACAGCTAATAGTTCAGTGTCTACTGATCTCTAGTAGATATGCATGGAGGTAGGACTATGTGCACACATGAAAGGAAAAATAAAAGGATGAGGAGCAAATCAAGCAATGAGTCTTCTGTATTTGCTGAGATGATCTGTTGACATAAAACTGAATCTTTCAGAGCTTCATAAGCAGTCAAGTATTATCAGGATCTTTGAATCCCTGTCACACAGTTAAGGAACAGGATGTGGAGTAGGTTAGCATTTAGCAACAAATGAAAGGAACCCCTCTGACATCCAGAGTGAGCTGACAAATTTGGGTCTAACACACTTCCTTAATACTTGGTTTCAAGAGCAGCTAAGGGTCCTAAATGCTTCTGAGAACAAAGTATCTCAGATAGGTCACCCAAAAATTGTGTCACATGAAACTATTGAACACTTCTGGAAACTTGGCCTGGCTGTTGGAAACCAAAATTCTTAATAGTACGCAAGCTAAAATAAATACTGAGAAACTAAAATGTAAAACTATTATAAAAAAAGCCCACCTCAAAGTTCAAGCACAAACTAAAAACATCTTTAACCAACCTAATTAAAATATAGTAAAAACTATTTTTAAATACAATCTTAAAATCAGAAGGCTGAGCCAGCCATAGGAGAAAGTAGAAGCCAAACCACAATCTTGCTAGAAGACACCCGAGTATACAATGCCACACACTTTTTCCATACTTGAACATAAGGAATTTGGACTGAACTTCTCCAGTTTTGGTACCTAGGTATTGAACATGATTGTTTTACCACATTGCTTAAGCTCTCTGCCAACATTCTACACAGCATGGGAATGGTTGATAGAAATTCAAAACAATTAGGTACAAAGCATATTGTATATGGCACGAATGTCATGTCAACTTCATAAAGTAAAAAATAATCTTCATTGTATACATATGCTTTTCATTAGCAGCCAAGAAGCTAACTCTGTAAGTTAAACCCAGTTTGTCTATGTAGCGTTATCACCTGCATAAAGGTTTTCTACATGAGTGCAACAATAGAATCCCTTTTGAACTGACACATTATAGAACAAGTAGATTTTTTTTTTTTTTGTCTAATCTTGAATGGTGGGGCACTTACTTGTGCTTTTATAATCACACTAAGACTGCGACAAATGAGGATTACGCATCTGTTTGATCCAAATTTTATCCAGACAGGAGACATGGGGAGGTAAAGTCTTTGTTTCTAATAAAATAATAGAATCTATCAAAAAGATGTTCTATAACCTTGAATTTCCTGCTGGCATTTTTTTTAAATATTAACATAGATGGTCACTGTTAGTGCATAGGACATGATTGGAAAGCAAATCCTTTGTCCAACTTACAAAGTTTTTAAACTGTGAACCCAAACTATTAATAAAGTTATCCTTCCTGCTCTTTAGATTTCTACCACAACTGCTATTCAGATTTATTCATGACTTCCTTTTATTAGAGACATGCCAAATCTGCTATATTGTCCACCTGGAAAACTGCCTACTGTTCACAGCTACTGAAGTAGTCAGATATTAATCTTAATAATTTGCATTGTAGCTGTCCAAACTGTTTCCACTCTTATGAAAGTTTTAGAACCATATATTATTTTTAAAAATTTATTTTAAAATAATTTCTTATGAAATTAATTTCTCAAACTGGAAGGTCTAGTCTCATTTATACAAATTACTTATTTACATATCTCATTTTGCATTAAAAAATTGTAGTTCCAAAACTGTCTGGTGTCTCAGAACACAGAATTCCTTTTAGAGAAATCAGAGATACTTTTCCTGTGTAAGCACTGGTTTTAATTAGATACTGCTGGGTGGTGGCACAAGTACAACAAAACACACACAAAAAATCAACTAAAAAATGAGAAATGATGTTTCACAGCTCTAGCATCCCTACTGAAAATTGACAAGGTTTGTGCAAATATCTTTAGTCATATTGTCTCTCTTGTCAGTGCTGATCTTTTCCAGACTCTTAACCAAATCAATGTTCAGGATAAAGCTTGCAGAGCTGATGGCAAAGAAAAGATGAGTTAGAACCGAGTTCTTAGAAGTCCCTTTCATACTGGCAAAGACAAATCTTGGAGTTTATTAAAACAAAAGGAGAAAACACACAGTACATACAGTGTTTTGAATAGCACTATAAACGTACTGCCACCACTGCTATTTCCCTTGTGTGGATCCAAATCATGGTTAAGAGTAACTAGGAAAATGAAATTTATATGCAGCAATGCTCTATTGAGGGGTTAGGGCATTACAGAGCAGAATCTGTGGAAAAAACACCTGTGCAGATGTACCATAATGCTGTTGTACACAGCCCCAAATGATCAGCTGGCAGGTCAAAGGGAACCTCAAAGAGTCAGGGTTCCTGGGGTGCGCAGGCAGACAGAAGGAGCCCCAGGATCCTACAGTCAGACACAGTAGGCAGCCCATCCCTCCAAGGAGAATCATTTCCCACACCATTTGAAGTCTTGTCTCTCCATAAAGTGTTTCAGCTTCTGGACATTCCCATCCACTTATCCATATGCTGCCTGATGCTTGAAGATGTTCTTTTCCCAAGATATATCAGCTGCCTTGTTCTATTGCTCGGTTACATTTTCTGGTTTCACTGCTGCATTTTTTCTCTTGGTACCTCCTAGCTCTTAAGGACACTCTCAGTGTGCAACGCTTGGCTACCAGGGAGTTACTGCTTTTCTTGAGACCTGTTTCCATCCTTGGCTCCTACTTTCAAGACGTTTATTATGGCCCCACATTTAAACAACACATCATAATGGGAGACTCTTTGTATCAAGCTCTTGACTCACAGAGCAGGTCCATATAAGTTGATAAAAGAACACAATAGACCCAGAAGTTGGACTCTACCATCCTTGTGGATCCCTTCCAACTGGGTCATTCCATGACTTTATGATTCTAGGCCAGGATGGAGGCTTTGCATGATTAGTATTAAGCTTGTAGTCTGTTACTAGCAACAACAGTACTGTTTTTAGTGGACAGCTGCACAGCACTAGGTGTGCACAGCATATCATGAGTTTTTCCTCAGAAGTTTGAGAGTATTCCTGCAATTAAGTCACAATGCAGCAATTCCAGTGCATAAACCTTGAACAGGAATTTCTTAACTGACTATAAATGTCCATTTTTAAAGTCATTTGCACTGGAGATTTTTCCCACTCAGAATCTGATTCATGCAGCATGGACCATTAGATAAAAGCCTATGCATGGGAAATGATCTACAGTCACAGAAAGCAAAGAATTCCCTTTGAGTTCCGGGGTGCACATCTGGTGGGGGAGGAGGCATTAGATTATTGCTGGAATCATTTCTAGGTCATAGTGAAATAAAATGAGCTTCAGTAGAAGCCTGCAGCAGTAACTAGGAATCTACAGTATGTTGTATGGAGATTTGCTTCTATTTTGACATTTATCCAGAATACAGAAATTCTCCCTGCCAGGTTCTCAAACCTGGGCCAATAATCCCTTATACACTCACAAGAAAAATACAAAAGCTTCTCCCTGTGTGTAGCCAAAAGACTTTGGCACTTTGCTGCATCAGATGAATTTTTTTGATAGCAGCACCAGGATATTTCAGTCTGACAAGTTCGTCTGTAAGTTCTTTCACCTGTAGAAGAGAATCAAGGGAGACTTTCAACAACTGTTTCGAAAATTATTAAATATTTTTCCAGATGGAAAGCTAGACAGAGACAGGAAAGCAGTAAGAGATCAAGCCACTTTTATGTCTATGTTGCATTATTATCAAAGGTTTGAGCTAAGGAGCGGAGATTGATTTCTGCCTCCGATAGGATAAGATATAGTAGAATATGGATATTAGTTTTTTACATTTATATCCATTACTTTTAAACAGGTCCCAGAAAAGTAAATTAATTCAAAAAGAAACTGTGAATTAGAAGCTATTCATGAAATTGCCATTAAAAAACACCACAATATATTCCCATTACCTCCACTGCCCCCCAAACCAACATCAAACAGCAAGAAATAATCAGAGTACATTACTAGTTCTTAAAATAAATGGAGCATGAATGAAAAATTCAGTTTGTGCCCTACTGCAGATAAAAATGTCATCCATATAGTCTGAACAAAAGCACTTCATAGTCTGGGAAATAAGAGGTAGCTCTTAGCATGTCGCTGATGCTGAGGTGTTACAGAGGACAGCATAGTGACAGCAGCTGAAGAAAACAACAGTAAAGCCAGTTTGATTTCACCCTGCCTTCTCCAGTATATGTATATACAAGTCAAACATATGTTGGCAGGATCAGAACTTACTCCTGCATCATCCTGCCAACACTGGCTACCCTTTCATTATGGAATTACTTACAATTTGCAAAGTGTTTCAGTCCAGACAACATAGGAAAAGAAAAAAAAGAAGAAAAGGGAGAAAAAAAAAAAAGGAAGAAAAAAGAAAAATAGAAAGAAGAAGAAAAAAAAGAACCACCAATGTATTTCACAACAGAATTTCATTCAAATATGATCACTGGTGGATCATACTGTGTGAGCATAGCATGAGAGCTGAGGGAAAAGAATTTCTGATATATCACGCATGGTCCTGGATCCTCTACTCACATCAGAGGAGATTTTAAAGCTTTTCTTTGGACTGTCTTAATTCTAGCTAGTGAAAACGAGACAAGGTTTGCAGAAGTTTGGGATACCTCTTTCCTTGCATGAATACACTGTAGAGCATTTTCCTTTTTCTTCCCTAATAACATTTTCACTCCTTTCAATCTCTGTGTTTCACAAACACAGCCCCTAATGGCCCATGAAAAAGTTCAAAGTGGGTCACAGACTGCTGTGGGGTGAGAACAGACTGTATTAATTGTCCACAATGGGGAAACTGAGTTGCTACCAGCAATTAAAGGAGGCTAATAGTTCTGTGGCTGATGTAAACACTTGTAGCCAGCAATTACAGCTATTGCATATTCCCCAGACCTGAAGAAATTGAACTGATGCCATCTTGTCTGAGAAGTGGTAACTGACAGCTTAATTGACTTTTTTAGATGGAGAATGGGAATTCAAGCTACATGAGAGCAGTAAAGTTACTAATTGTAAATCAACATTATTTTTAATTGTCGAGAAGTTTTTAAAAAGAAACATGTGCAATGTGGATTTAAGTTCAGGGGTCTCATACTCAAGAGACTGGCAGCAAGACTCAAGGAAAAGAACTTCTCTGCCATACAACCTACCATACAAAAAGAATCACCTCCCTCACCCTGCTGGACACACTGCTTTGGATGCAGCCCAGGACACAGATGGGCTGCAACTGCACAGTGCCAGTGCATGCTCAATTTATCATTCACCAGTATCCCCAAGCCCTTCTCCACATGGCTGCAATCAATCTTTTTATTCCCCTGTCTGTACTGATATTGGGGATTGCCCTGACCCGTGTGTAGGACCTTGCACTTGACCTCGCCGACCCTTGTTTCCCTGGGGCCACCTTTTCACTCCTGTCAAGGTGCCTGTGGATGGCATCCCTTCCCTCCAGTGAATCCGCTGCATCGCTCGCTTGGTGTCACGTGCAGACTCACTGGAGGTGCTCTCAGTCCCAATGTCAGTATTGTTAGATGTTAAACAGCACCGTGCCCTGGAACAATGAAGGGATGAAGGGATCTTGCTTAAAGGGAAAAGTCTTTAGCTCCTTCAGGACAATAAAATATGAAATTCTAATGAATGCGTCTCTTCTATGACAAGCCTTTTCCTGCCAGAGCCCAGGGACCCTGCAGCAGGATATTAAGGAACAGAAAATTCCACTCCGAGTGACCCCTTGAGTTTTTTCAATAATACATATAACATCTAATAAAACTAAGAAGAAAAGATACCCCATATTAATTCCCACTTCACTGAATAACTTTCTTTTTTTCCTATTCCTGCCTACAAAATAATAATAAAAACAGTCACGGGGAATTTTTTGAAAATAGTAGATCAGGTTTGGTCAGGCAGCACAGCACTAACACAGCTGCAATGTTAGCCACGGAGTTATTTTTAGTAGACAATTTCCTTTGCTTTAGCTTTGAATATCATGCATGTGAAATCTAAAAATCATGTTTTGCTGACCATGCCCTTGGAATATCTAAGCTGTATTTTGGGAGTCTTACATCTTGTCCAAAGACCCCTGGTTTCATAGGAGCTGTGCTTATTAATGCTGTTAATCACAGACTAGAGTCGTGGCACTATTAGGATCTGATGAAACTGGAAGCTGAGAACTACATATGCAAACGTAAACTCTATGACTTAAGTTGCACAGCAGGAACATAAAATACAGATAAATATGCGTTAAAGAGGTGCAGTTGGGTATTTTCCAATTTTTCAATATGCAATATCCAGTCTAGGTAGAAACAGTGGTTCTGAGATCCTGGAAGGTTACTAAATTACATTTTATCTACCCTAGGAAGAAGCCTGAATTTAGTCATGATCTAACCTAAGGTCTTTGACTCCATGGTAAATTTTCTTAGTCTAAGAAATATCCTGAGTTAGGAAGATACAGCACAGCCAGAGACTCACAGCTGCCTTCCAGAAATCGTGCAGAAGTCAGCTGCCGTCCTAAGAACAGAGGAAACACCACAAGTTAAAAGCATAATCAGAAAAGTACCTTGATAGTAACAGCTAAATTAGCAGCAAATTATTAGGGAATATGTGGGATTGGTAACCGACCTCAGATTTTAAGCTTTCCTCCTTCTGCCACACTTGACGTTTACTCTATTAACTGTTTCTTGTTTTGATAGCAATAAAGTACCTTCTACAACGCAAGATCATCAATCCATACCCCTATTCCCATACCTCTAACAATAAGACTGGGGGAGCTAAAAATGCCAACATTACCTAATCAAGGTATGCAATATAATGGATCAAAAGAGGTGATAACACTAACAAAATACTCAAAGTATTTCCCGTCTTATTGAACACCGTAATGGTAGCTGCATCTAGCTCAGCATTATTAGAGATCAAGTGCTCTGATCCAGTCCATTTTATTGTGTGAAGAAGGGAATATGGCTGGTGAACAGAGTTACTTACAGGAGATGCTTTTTTATTATCACTAGCAATTATTTTCATTTAAATAAATTTTGGCATAACGAGTCTTCATTCCTTAATGGCTGCTGTGCCTAATGGAATCACCGAGACAGCAATTTTTATGGCTTCAAGCATAGACCATGTGATTCTGGGACTATTATTGGGATGTGCATTATTTCTCAGGAAATCTGATAATACACATAAAAATAATGAGAGAAAAATAGTGAGTTAAAAATATAGGATGACTGTATAGGAAACTGCAACACACAATGTCTTTAGCAATGCAATACTTGGAACAACTGCTGCAAAATGAGTTTCACAGAGCATCAGGAACCTGGGAATTCGAAAATTGATTAAACATCGATTGAAAGTTCCTTGTCACCAACAAAGAATAGCATCCCACAATGACACCTAAATTTTCCTTCAAATATTTATGAAGTTTCAGTGTGAGAACAGAACATTATCTGCAGAACTTTTGTGAACAATGGCTGAAGAGAGACCTGATGCAGGAAACATAGTGGAGGCCCCTACCCAGGAAACTGTCAAGATTCATCAATAGTTTTATTTCTCATTACCCTACTCTAATTTGATTTGTAATAAATTAAATTAATTAATTTCCCCAAATCAGGTCTGTTCTGCCTGCAAAAGTAGTTGCTGAGTGATCTCTCCTCATCCTTATGTCAACCCATGAGCCTTTCTTATATTTAGTCTCTCCTGTCCAGATGAGGAGAGAAGTGATAGAGCAGCTTTGGTGGCAGGGAGGAACATCCAGCCGTGGTTGACCCACCACAGCACATAGCAAAGAAACTGTCCCTCTTCACAAACTGAATGCAATGAAAAAAAAATCCCCCAAAAGGTAAGGTATGCAGTCATCTCACAAAATATCTTTTCTGCTGTTGAAAATGTCAGACATTCAGTGTAAGATTAATCTGCTTTAAAGTGGGCATCTCAAAACATGCTTCTAGACATAATATCTTGTCTTAAAGCAGATATTTTAAATGGTGACTTAAATTAAGACAGCTTCTTCCAGTTCAGCTTGGAAATCAAGACGACAGTCTCAGTACTAGACATGTACAGTATAATATTACTGAATCCCACCTTAAATGTCACTGAGTGTGCTTTGTTTTCACCCATAAACATGCTTTAAAAAAACCCAAAAAGTGCCAAACAGGAGAAGTTATAGTATAATCTACCTCTGTCAGATCTCTGGTACAACCATAGCACAAATTTCATGTCTATATTCTGTGAAAATACAACCAGATTCTGTATTATTATTATTATTATTATTATTATTATTATTATTATTATCATCATCATCATCATCACTAACCAGCAACAGAATTATTAGAGAAAACAATTGCTAAATTTGCAGCCTCAGGTTGGTGCTAAGTTGTTGAACAAACAATCAAAAAGCTAAGAAATCAAGACCTTCATTTGTCACGGCACTATTTTGTTCCTAAAATGTTTAGTGTAAGTTTGGGAATGAGACAATTTGCCTACGTGGTCACTGGTTGTGAAAACAGAAGTATCAAAAATTCTTCCCAAATCCCTTTTTGTAAGAAACAGAATGCATATTGTAAAAAAAAAAAAATCACTTTAGCTAAAGTTTTTCATATAAACTATATCTATATCATTGCAGAATAGCACCAAAAAAAAAAGATAATTTCTTTAAAAGTTTCTCCTTGCTCCTTAAATCAAAGGCAATTTAGTATAGAGGCACAAAAAGCTCTCCTACAAAAGAATTAAAAAGACACCTGTCTTTTTTGTTTGCCAAAAACATCCAAAAAAAAATGCCACAGAAAAGGCAGTGGATTAGACAGCAGGAAAGAAAAGACCAAGGAGAACAGAGCAGATAGTAAACCCTGAAAGAATTTTGAGATCCAAGTGATGAAGGAAGCTGACTGAGAAATACACAATGTTGCATTTTTTTCAGAAAAATAATATAAAGCAACAGCAACTGGTCTTTTGAAAGTGGAAATCTTAGATGCGCTGAATACGAGCTCAGACTGGACCATGCACTTAAATGCAGAGGCCTCTGCCCCCCTGGAGAAGCTCTTCTCTCTGATGCTTGCTCAGTACATTAAGGAAATAAAGGTCTGTCGTAGCTCTAAGCTCAGATCTAGGTTTTTCAGTCATCACTGCCTGAACACAGTCTGTTTGTCTTTTGAACCCCCATTACAGCAGTTCAATCAACAACTTTTTAACCTGCAACACCTTTCAAAACTCTTCAAAAATTACGTTCATTTTCATAAAAAGCAAATTGAACAGGTTTGCAGCCGATTCTGTTTATTCTCCCCGGGAAGACATTAGCAAAGTGCAAGGAGTAGTAATAACAAGCTAACACGCTCCCTCCTACTGAGGCCCCTAAGTTAAAACCCCTCCCTGCATCTCCCCATAAGCTGTAAGTTGGCCCAGACTGATGGCATACCCAAGTTAACATAAAGTTTAAGACCTGCCTAGGGCTGCAACACCAAAAATGAGTAAGAGTGCTGCACAGTTCCATAGGAAAAACCTGAGGGGATGAAACTGTGCCCATAACCACGATGGAAAGGGCCCTAGCAGTGTGTGAGATCTGTCTAAGCTACGATGGAGAGCCCTATTTAGTCACGCTGATCTCAGACTGACAGCCAAACTAGCAATGGAAATGGTGGAGAAATCCATCTATGGACAATGGCAAGGTTGCAGCACACAGGTGTGCCCAAAGGTTTTCCAGAAAGAGGTGGAAATGTAGCTGAATTTGTGGTCACAGATGGGACTGGGTTATGTGTTGGGGAGAGAACCAGTGACAGAGCGCTGCATCATGCCCTGCAAAGCAGATGACAGGGATCCATGGGAACAGCACGGGAATCATTTTGTTCACGCATATGTTAGCACAAAACTGGAGACCGCTTCTCCTCTATGTGTTTTCATTTATCTTTGATTCATATCTTGCAACAGCAACCTTCTATCCAGCAAGCAGACGCTTTTCTGAGACGTGCTGCTTCCTGACCTCACCCTGTGTTCGCTCTGTTTCATCTGCCTAAATTTTCTCACTGAGAACAAAGACATCATTGTACACCAGTGGTCTGTCTGTTCTAGAGAGCTGCTTCAAGCTGCAGTTAGCGCCAGATGTTTCCTAAGGAAGCATCCTCATGGACAACATTCTGAATATCCTCCGTGAATGTTCAAATGTACTACCCGCAAGAAATACCACCAAGTATTTATAATAAAGGCCTTTTCTGCATGCTTTGTTACTATACTTCCTTAAAGGTCGGATGATAGTATTTCACAGTGAATTGTAACACATTTTCTCATTCCACAGTTGTCTGTTGAAATTTTAAAATATTTAAGATGGTGTTTTATTCTCCTACTCACAAAAAAAAAAAGTAAAAAAAAGCCTTAGTATTTTTTGCTGCATAAAACACTGTAGTGATTTGTCTAATGCTGACAACCTGCAACAAATTGATGAATGCTCTAAGTTCTTATATGCCTCAATGAAGGCTTTGGGAAGAATTCCTAAATTCTTAGTCCTGAAACTTTTTAGAACCCACATTTTTCACCTTGCTCCTCTGATATTGCCACTGCTTTCAACAATTTTGCCATAACTTACTGGATTTTGCCATTTAATTGTGCAAATTTAGTAAAATGTGGGCTGTCATCTATAGCCACTTAAATACTGAGTGAAGTCATGCCCATGCAGTTCAGACTGCAGGGTAATGGGGTTTTTTTTGTTTTTTTTTTTTAATTTTTACTAGGAAATCAGGAAGTAAAGCTTTTTCATTATGCATTTCTTCAGTTTGTATTTGCTTGTTTCTGACTTCTAGTTCCACTTGTTTAATCAGCCTGTTTCTGCCTTTTGAGACTCCCAAAAGCTAATGCCCTCAATTGTAACACATATATGAACTGTCTCCTGAGCCATATCTCTGTGCCAAATAACTGTTGAGGAGCTAATATAAAGTCCTTGTTTCATTCAAAGCAGGTTTTAAATTTTAGCAAATGTTCTGAATTACATGGAAAATGTCTCTGAGTTTACTTCCTTTTCTAAATTAATTTTTTTTGTGTGTGCAAGGTATTTTTACTTTTCAGAAAGCATGAGAAATTACAAAGCTAGTAAATGAAATCCAAATAAGCAGAGATGGAGCACATGTTAATTTTAAAACAGGAGGCATGTCTTTCTTAATAATTTTATCAAGCTGTCATCTCAGACTGGCCACCTCCGAGAAGCTGTCAGCTTCACTGGTATAAATGAAGTTGGAATAAGGGAAGATTGCCAAGCACAGGCTGCTCCAAAGGACCACAAGCAACTGCAGCCACCAAGGGGCAGTGGAGTGAGCTTCAAAAGACTATTCTGGGTATGCCCCAGCACTCTTCAGAACTCTGAGGCCCTGTAGAAAACAGTAGTACAGTTGAACATGGTGGTGGTATACTGACTGTAAAATTTTATCTTGTACGACCAATCAAAGTCTGGGCCACTTCAAGCATTTTTAACTCCTCTGAAGGTGTATAATATTTATTTCCTCTTAGAATTAGACTGCTTCCCTTTTCCTGCTACTGGATCCTGTTGCAGTTTGGCCTGCTAGCCAGAAGAGACCATTGCTAAATTTCTATTCCTCATACAGCTTCCAAAATCTTCCCTTTATATCTGTCTTTTTAAGTATTTATTCTTTCAGTGAGAAAGAACAATTTGATAGGCAGACTCATCTTAAACTTGCTGTTACAAAGCATGTTTTCCAATTCGTTAATAATTCCTATAGTTACTAATAGCCTTCATTTGAATGTGGATATCAAAACCAGAGATAGAATGCCAGTTATGCATGCTAAAAGCCAAATGCAAGTCAAAAAGCTTCTCAAACACTGCATTATCCACCTGCCTATGCATCTAAACATTACATTAATCCTTTCTCCACTACAGTGCTCCGGGAGCTTCTGATTCACCACAAGCTCAATTTTTTGGTCCCACCCTTACCACGACTTCCATATTCCTTCCATTTCTTTCTGTACATAAGCCAGAGTTCCATATTTCTAGATGTCTGCCTTCTCTAAATTCAATGATTCAAATCACTTGGATCACTCTTCCACTCTCAGTCTTTCTGTTATATTTTTCAAAGTTTGTCAGTAAGAAATCGTATGTCTGGTGGCCAGAGCATTTTCTCTCAGTATACAAATTCCCATCAAAATTCAAAAATAATCCACCAGGATTCCTGGTATGTAATACAGGAATATGTCTTTTCATGCGCATCTTGAAGCATTAACAGAAAGGTAACAGAGTACTAGAAATATTTATAATATATCTTTCTTTTCACAAAGTGATGGCTGGTTTCAGTTTCCACTGTTTCGAAAGCTTTCAAAAAAGCACAACTGGAAATCGAGGCTATAAATGATAGGAGTGGAGAGCTGGTAGAGCACTAACAAAAATAAGACAAAAGCATCGAGTAACCTGAAGGAAGGAAGCAAAAACACTGGAAAATGTTAGAAAGAACTGAAGCATATCCTAAAAGAATTGGAGAAATTACCCCGAAGTAACAGACAAGTTGAGTTACAAGAAGGAAGAGCACGTGTTATGAAATTACATCCTCAGATAAATGGAAATAGAGGCTAACTAGACAGCTGCATGAACTTACCACATTTCTACAGATGTTAAAAAACCTACATACAGATGAGTGGTTTCATGTTAGTGTAAACATTTAGCCAGGATACAAAAGGATTGAATATTCATACACATTACATGTCTCCTCAGGTCTGCCATGTGTCTGCATTGGTATTTCACTTTTTCAAATGCAACCCCAAATAGGCTCGTTCTTCTGTCCATGGTGTGATGACAAGGTGATGCAAACTCACGCACGTTTAACACCTCTGTGCATGTGCACAGCCACACAGTCATCCAAGAGTGGACTGCAGGAGAGGTCTGACTGACTTCAGCTAAGTAAAACCTCTGTGGTGAATCTAATTATTTCTTTAGAGAGTTCTGAATAAGCTGCCATTATGTCACATAATTTTTTTGTTTTGTTTTTTAATGGACAGTAAAATTACACCCATATACCTGAAACATCTCTGAAAAAAGAACATCATCATCATCATTTCCACATGCAAGATGGTACATTTTTGGTGGTTATGTGTGTAGTCTTACCCCACACTGCTTCAACCAGTAAATATTTTCCAGATGCATAAGATTATGAGTGATTTAATGGAAAGCATATAGTGAGGTCTGTATTTGTCAATATGGAGAATCTCATCACTTTGCAAGTCCTGAGGGTGTTCTGGAGTATCACAAAGGGTCCATTAATAAAATAAAGTCTTAATCAAAGAAATATACACCATAACAAAAATTAACAGCTAGTGCTGGTAGATATGCACTAAAAGTGAGGCAAATGCAACATTAGGGAGAAAAGATTACTGTAATATTTAAAGCTATATTTACAGCTATTTTTAAAGCCTTCAGATTCTGGAAAACTCATTGTCACCCATTTACGTACAGACATTGACTACAGATTACATTTGTTTTTGTGGGATCTTCTTAGTCCCCCCCAAAACACTAATTTATTATATTCACATAGAAATGCCCACAAAATGTATGTGACAGCATTTTGATGATCATTCTCAATTCTGATGGAATTCTGAAACAGTATAGTTGTAATGTTTCTATTTTTGTGGCTAATCAAGTGACCATGATCAAGTCTATGATGGATGCAATATTTGTTTAATGTAGACACTTCAACAATTAAATGACCTGTTTAGTTTTTTCAAAAGGAAATACTAGCCATTTCTGAATCTGCATTACACAGTTCCTTCACTTTTCTGACCTTTCCTTGTAGTGACAAGGAAAACCCCTTCCTTCCATGTATTTATTGAGTGAACTAAGCAGCAGGATTTCTCATCAGATAAAATGTCAGCTGCAACCATCTTCAAACACTTCCCTGAGCTCTCTCTTTGTTTTTTTAAGAAACATTTTAATCACTCCACTAAAATAAGAGCTCTTATATAGTTGATTTTCTGCCTTCTTAAAGTTTTTCCTTTCCAGGCATGCCACATTAAGGACTTGCACTTGTATGGGGTTTAGATTCACAGATTAACAATATTTCATTAGAGCTACATTTTTTACTTACTGATTTATCAGTATTTCAGAGGACTTCTGTACCTATATTGGTTTTAATCCTTTTGCTTCAAATGCAATTCTTAGAGAAAATCATTTATATAAAAAGATTCCAATATTAGATTACTAAACCCCAGAAGCTTTCACCAAAAAAAGAAATTGTTCTGAGGTGTCTAAGAGTGATAGAGAAAAACTCTTTCTACAGACCAGATATGAAGCAACTCCTCTGTGAAATCTGAAAAAACTTGTGAATAAATGCAATGTATTGAAAGCAAGGAAGGAATATCGGCTCTGTTTTCAGAGGGGACAGGGTCTGAGAACGTGGCACACAAAAACCATTGCCTAGCTTAGAGTTTGTTCCATAGATCATGGTTTATCCCTGCCTATCCCTCAGACTTTCAGCTTGATTTATTCCTGGCTTTATCGACATTAAACCTATCCCTCAGACTTCCAGCTTGGTTTATTCCTGGCTTTATCGACATTAAACCCAGCAAGACTGAACTTGGAAATTTACTTCCTAAAAGAAATTAGAACTGAGGAGTGGCATGAGAAAGCGAAGCGCTTATAAAGTAGAAAAATCGACTCCAATTTAAAAAAAAAAGTCTCAAATACTTAAAAAATAGGGAGAATAGAAAACTAGAAAAGTTAAGCCTGGGTTAGTTTCCTGTAAGGCCAGAAAGGCAGGTTGGACGCTCGCCCCGTGGCAGGTGCCGCCGTACCGCTGCCGGCGGCTCCCTGAAGCGCCAAGAACCAACGCAGAGCCACAGACACCTCTCAGCTTGGATGTCGCTTCTCTCGATTGTTTCTCCTAAGTGAAACGTAAGCGAAACAACTAAGAAACTGAGAAATAACTGAGAAACTGCTGGACTCTTGGGTAGGAAACGCTTTCCCCATCAGTGTTAGCTTTGGCTGTCTGGCAGCAGGATAACTCTCCTTCAGTGCTGCGGGTCAAAATGTCCTTCCAGCATGTTCACACACCCGCTGGGCACTGCCTCCGGTGTGAGAAAGGCCTAGAATGGGGATCCGTTTGAAAGGAATGGGGGACTTGTCTTTACAAATAAGTTATGAGCCAGCTGGTAGATAAAAACTAGCACGAAGAGATAAAAGAAACAAGGGGGAAGGATTCCACTGATTGATGAATGGAAAGAGAGATTTGTCTGTAGCGATAAACCGTAGGTCTGCTAATAAATGAAACTGAATATCAAAAGATGAAAGAAACAATGAGGAGAAACTTAAATTCCCTAGGAAGTTTAAAAAGAGCAAGGGGAGGGGTATACCTTAGAGGGGAATCTTACTAATTAGGCATTCCGGGAAGTTTGTACCTCTCAAGTACCTCAGCCGATGGGGAAAGAAAGAAGGAAAATGCGGTCGGGAAATTAGGATAAAAAGGAGACTGCGTCCTCCAAAAATTTGAGAGATCCCAGGGGAATGCCCCATGGCCTCTCCCTTTATTCGAATAAAGTAACGGGACTCCTCTGTCTCCTTTTTGGACATAAACCTCTGGTGTCGGTGGATTAATTTTCGTGACAGTTCGAGCCATTTTCCCCCATTCTCATCCACCCGTAAAGCTCCACGGTCCAAAACCCTCTCTCTGCCCATAACGGGTCTCTGGGATACCAACCCCAGAAACAGCAGTTCTTCCCCGAGGACGCGTTCCCCCCGGCAGGCACTCGGCGGGGGCTGACCGCCCCCGCCTGCCCGGGAGCGGGGAACGCGCTGAGGCTGGGAGCCGGCACGCTGAGGCTGGGAGCCGGCACGCTGAGGCTGGGAGCCGGCACGCTGAGGCTGGGAGCCGGCACTCGGAGGCTGGGAGACGCCAAAGAGGCGCAACGAAANNNNAGGCTGGGAGCCGGCGCTCGGGCGCGTTCCGGGCCCCGCGGGCGCTGCGGAGCCGCTCCCGCAGCGCAGCCGCTGCCGCCCG